>NW_026847771.1:108713390-108765107 GCF_025583915.1 Anolis sagrei ordinatus | reverse complement strand
TGGCCTCAGCTCAAGCCAGAGAAGCCAGTTTTAAACCAGAGAAGGAAGGAATTTCCTGGCCTCGGCCCAAGCAGGAGAAGCCAGTTTGAAACCAGCTAAGAAAGGAATTTTCTGGCCTTGGCTCAAGCCAGAGAAGCCACTTTTAAGCCAGGGAAGGAAGGAATGTCCTCCACTTGCTTTTCCCTGCTTCTGGTCCCTGGCCTTGGCTCAAGCCAGAGAAGCCAGTTTTAAACCCAGAAGGACAGTTTTAAACCAGAGAAGGAAGGAATTTCCTGGACTCTGCTCAAGCCAGAGAAGCCAGTTTTAAGCCAGGGAAGGAAGGAATTTCCTGGCCTTGGCTCAAGCCAGAGAAGCCAGTTTTAAACCAGAGAAGGAAGGAATTTCCTGGCCTCGGCTCAAGCAGGAGAAGCCAGTTTGAAGCCAGCGAAGAAAGGAATTTTCTGGCCTTGGCTCAAGCCAGAGAAGCCACTTTTAAGCCAGGGAAGGAAGGAATGTCCTCCACTTGCTTTTCCCTGCTTCTGGTCCCTGGCCTTGGCTCAAGCCAGAGAAGCCAGTTTTAAACCCAGAAGGACAGTTTTAAACCAGAGAAGGAAGGAATTTCCTGGACTCTGCTCAAGCCAGAGAAGCCAGTTTTAAGCCAGGGAAGGAAGGAATTTCCTGGCCTTGGCTCAAGCCAGAGAAGCCAGTTTTAAACCAGAGAAGGAAGGAATTTCCTGGCCTCGGCTCAAGCCAGAGAAGCCAGTTTTAAACTAGAGAAAGAAGGACTTTCCTCTGCTCTCATAGGGCTTGTTTTCCAGACCCTGGATCCTTTGAGTCTCCCTCTTCCTCTGGACATGTTCCAGCTTAGAGTCAACATCTCCCTTCCATTGCGGTGCCCAGAATTGGACACAGTGTGATTCCAGGTGGACAAGAGAGCTCACGGAATGCCACGGGAGAGCTTACTATCCCCGCAAATTCCCAGTCTATGGGGTCCTTTCATAGCAACCCATTTCTCCCGTTTCTTCGTATTTCCTTGACGCAGTGTCACAGCCTTTGAGAAAACTTTCCGTCCATTCTGCTGCCACCAATAACTTTCTGCGAAGCCCCCCACTTTTCCCCCTTCTCCCCTTCTCCTCCATCTGCCATGTATCATATTTAAGCGATGACTGACAGCAATATTCATGGCCGGGTCTGCTGAAATTGGAGCCGGAGGCCCGTTGCCCCATTCCTTCCCCAGGCGAAGACCCATTTTGATTTATTGAAAAGTGAAATATACATCATCGTGCTTGGGGGCTGCGGGCAGGCTGGCGATCATTACGAATGCACACCCAATGAATGATGAATAATCCTCTTCGCTGCATAATCCCAGGCCGACAAGACATCTGCTGGGAAAGGACGCGGCGCTAAAAGTTATATCCAAGCGCAGGCATTTTTATTTATTAACAGGACTCTTTTCAGGTGTGCGCGCCTTCAAGTTGCCTGTCGACTTAATGGCGGCCTCATGAATTTCATAAGGATTTTTTTTTCCTTTTCAGGCAAGGAAGACTCTGAAGTGGTTTTGGCAATTTCTTCCTCTGCTAAAGAGCCTCGGGATTCAAGTGCTAGCATGGTACAGGCAGTGGGTTGAGTGTGGAATGAGGCTCTGGAGACCAGGGTTCAAACCCCTGCTTGGCCGTGGAATCCATTGGGTGACCTTGGGCAAGTCACACCCTCTCAGCCTCAGAGGAACATTATGGCAAGCCTCCTCTGGTCAAGAAAACCCTGTGAGAGATTATCTTAAGGCAGTTCAACATAGCCACAGCTCTAGGATATAAACTATCCTTCAGTCTGTTTGTCAATAACTTGGCAATAACTTGAAAAAAGGATATGCCGGGAGACATGGATCCCCAATAATGCTCTGAGCTTTCTTAAGGGCGGCAAAAAAAGCCAATGGGATTTTGGCCTGCATCAATAGGAGCCTAGTGTCTAGATCTAGGGAAGTAATGCTACCCCTCTATTCTGCTTTGGTTAGACCACACCTGGAATATTGTGTCCAATTCTGGGCACCACAATTGAAGAGAGATATTGACAAGCTGGAATGTGTCCAGAGGAGGCGACTAAAATGATCAAGGGTCTGGAGAACAAGCCCTATGAGGAGCGGCTTAAGGAGCTGGGCATGTTTAGCCTGAAGAAGAGGCTGAGAGGAGATATGATAGCCATGTATAAATATGTGAGAGGAAGCCACAGGGAGGAGGAGGGAGCGAGCTTCCTTTCTGCTTCCCTGGAGACCAGGACGCAATGGAGCAATGGCTTCAAACTACAAGAGAGGAGATTCCATCTGAACATGAGGAAGAACTTCCTGACTGTGAGAGCCGTTCAGCAGTGGAACTCTCTGCCCCGGAGGGAGTGTGGTGGAGGCTCCTTCTTTGGAAGCTTTGAAACAGAGGCTGGATGGCCATCTGTCAGGGGTGATTTGAATGCAATATTCCTGCTTCTTGGCAGAATGGGGTTGGACTGGATGGCCCATGAGGTCTCTTCCAACTCTTTGATTCTATGATTCTATGAGTCTATGAATGATAAAGTTCTTCCCAAGAGGGAAGAAAGAGGGCCACCAATGATTCGCTGTGCAGAAGTGGTAGCCCTTTGGAGCACCTTCCTGTCTACCCAAAAGGAGCTGTGTTCGGAATGCATTGGGAGTGAAGGGGAAACAACAGTCATGGGTCATCTTCGATCCTCCCTTCAAGTGTTTTGGATTTCAACTCCCACCATTCCTAAGAGCCAGCAAGGCTCAACTTCGGTCCTCCTGGAGGGAGGGCCAAAGTTGGCCCATGCCTAGGATACTTACAGTTCCAAGCATAGAATCATAGAATCATAGAATCAAAGAGTTGGAAGAGACCTCCTGGGCCATCCAGTCCAACCCCATTCTGCCAAGAAGCAGGAATATTGCATTCAAATCACCCCCGACAGATGGCCACCCAGCCTCTGCTTAATAATAATAATAATAATAATTATAATAATAATAATAATAGAATCAAAGAGTTGGAAGAGACCTCCTGAGCCATCCAGTCCAACCCCATTCTGCCAAGAAGCAGGAATATTGCATTCAGATCACCCCTGACAGATGGCCACCCAGCCTCTGCTTAATAATAATAATAATAATAATAATAATAATAATAGAATCAAAGAGTTGGAAGAGACCTCCTGAGCCATCCAGTCCAACCCCATTCTGCCAAGAAGCAGGAATATTGCATTCAATCACCCCCGACAGATGGCCACCCAGCCTCTGCTTAATAATAATAATAATAATAATAATAATAATAGAATCAAAGAGTTGGAAGAGACCTCCTGAGCCATCCAGTCCAACCCCATTCTGCCAAGAAGCAGGAATATTGCATTCAGATCACCCCTGACAAATGGCCATCCAGCCTCTGCTTAAAAGCTTCCAAAGAAGGAGCCTCCACCACACTCCAGGGCAGAGAGTTCCACTGCTGAACGGCTCTCACAGTCAGGAAGTTCTTCCTAATGTTCAGATGGAATCTCCTCTCTTGTAGTTTGAAGCCATTGTTCCGCGTCCTAGTCTCCAGGAAGCAGAAAACAAGCTTGCTCCCTCCTCCCTGTGGCTTCCTCTCACATATTTATACATGGCTATCATATCCCCTCTCAGCCTTCTCTTCTTCAGGCTAAACATGCCCAGCTCCTTAAGCCGCTCCTCATAGGGCTTGTTCTCCAGACCTTTCATCATTTTAGTCGCTCTCCTCTGGACACATTCCAGCTTGTCAATATCTCTCTTGAATTGTGGTGCCCAGAACTGGACACAATAGATTGCAGACTCAGAAGGGCAAAGAGATGGAAAATAAATCACATGATTTTGAGAAAGACTGGGGATATGTGATGTGGATGGAGAGGTTGTTGGGGATACTGGTGTATTTGAGTGGGTGGAAATGTCTGCTTTCAGAGGAATTGGGGTGGGGGCACATGATAAAAGGGCTCCCTTTGGAAGTAAGGATGCTGGAAGGAAGGAAAGAATAGGGAGATAGATAGAGAGGAAGGAAGGAAGGAAGGAAGGAAGGAAGGAAGGAAGGAAGGAAGGAAGGAAGGAAGGACGGAAGGAAGGGGCAACCCAGGAACAAAGCTAGGAAGCTGAGTGCTCAAATATACTTATGAGCCTCTATTTTAGGGGAATGAAAGGGGGAACAGGAGAGGGTCTTCTCTGTGGTGGCCCCCCGACTCTGGAACTCCCTTCCCAGAGATATTAGACAAGCCCCCACCCTGGCAATCTTCAGGAAGAGCTTGAAAACCTGGCTATTCCAGTGTGCCTTCAATGGATGAATGAATCAATAATACCCTGACATGACCTACCTCTAAGGAGCCCCCAGTGGCGCAGTGGGTTAAACCCCTGTGCCGGCAGGACTGAAGACCAACAGGTCGCAGGTTCGAATCCGGGGAGAGGTGGATGAGCTCCCTCTATCAGCTCCAGCTCCTCATGCGGGGACATGAGAGAAGCCTTCCACAAGGAGGATAAAAACATCAATTCACCCAGGCAATGTCCCCTGGGCAAGGTCCTTGCAGACAGCCAATTCTCTCACACCAGAAGCGACTTGCAGTTTCTCAAGTTGCTCCTGACACGACAAAAAAAAAAAGCCCTGTTCTTAACTATGAGTCATTTGTAAGTCAGATGTTTGTAATTGTTGGTGTTAGCAGAGTATCGCAGAAGCTCAGAATAATGGACTCTGGAGTCTCCAGTAAAAACAGGTTTTCAGATTTACTTAGGTAAAGGTAAAGGTAGTCCCCTGACATTAAGTCCAGTCCTGTCTGACTCTGGGGTGTGGTGCTCATCTCCATTTCTAAGCCAAAGAGCCAGCGTTGTCTGTAGACACCTACAAGGTCATGTGGCCGGCATGACTGCATGGAGTGCCGTTACCTTCCCGCCGGAGCGGTACCTATTGATCTACTCACATTTGCATGTTTTCGAACTGCTAGGTTGGCAGAAGCTAGGGCTGACAGCGGAAGCTCACGCCGCTCCCCGGAATCGAACCTGCGACCTTTCGATCAACAAGCTCAGCAGCTCAGTGCTTTAACCCACTGTGCCACCATCAGCGGACAGACGTGAAGAACACAAACCAAAAGAGATAGGAACTAATACAAACTGCAGCTGGAAAGAAGTTTATCTCTGGCACTCCCTAATTTTTCACAGACCAAGAACTCAGGGTCACATTCTCACAGCTTGTTACTTTGCTGTTTAACCCTTCTGTGTCATACATGAATTACACACTGACGGTAACTTGGGGACTGCCTGTATTGGAATGGCTGAGTTTAGCATAGGCGTTTGCTCCCTCTTCATCCAACTCTAGGTGCTTCTTCTTACTCTGTTGGTTAATATGCCGCTCGAAAGCCGCGTGGATTAGTTTTCCTTTCCAATTAAAGGCAGCCCCCCAGGCTCCTGGCTGGAGCAAGTGAAGTGGACACACATTCAAATAAGATCTCTCCGCACGGGGGAGAAAAAGATAAATTAGTCACACCCTTTCCTGACGCCGCAATTGTCCCCGGAGAGAAGAGGTGTGATTTCCAATTTATTTCTTATGAGCGGCTGTTTCTGCTCCGCTGTTCTCGCATAATGAATACATTGCCGCTACTTAAAGAATTAGCTCTTTCGCTTCTGTCCAAGAAATTTGCAAAATGATGCATGCGGCTGCTTGTTCATTCCTCCGTCCGCGGTTCCTGATTTAATCTAACCTACTGAGAGAGAGAGAGATGATTGATACTGTTCTCGAGGAAACCCCAAGAGAAGAAAGAGAAGACATGAAAGATTTACCCTCTGGTGGGAGATGGATCTTCTTCTCCCCCAAATTAGGGGGTTTTCAAAGCAAAAACTCATAGCATGGGGAAAGGAAGATGGGCATAGATGAGAAGGAGTAATTACTTATCATAATGCCAGCCTTTTTAACGTATTAATGGGTTTTTCAGTAAAGGTGTTTTGTCTCAAATCTGGTTTGCAGGAAGGGAGGGCGCCCTAGACGGAGTTGGAACTTTCACGAATCTAGGTCACCTCTATCCGCTTCTCTAACGTGATAACTGGTGGTGGGTGAGAACTCCATTTCATTCCCTTTTGATAAGTATTTATTTAGAAAGAGCAAGGGATGGGAAACATGTCTCTAACGTACTTTGGGATTGCAGCCATTCCTCCACATCTGCAATCTTGAATTTTCTGGATTTGATTGTATACAGACTTGAAAGTTCTCCTCAGTCCAAGGGTGTGATTCTAAGATCACTTTCCTCCAGTTACGTTCAACAATCTAGAGATTTCTACAGATAGTGCTTACTTACTTAGTCAATCCCTTATTGTGCTGTCGCACGCTGGGCCTGTGCATCAGACTGTAGACAGGACATAAATTCTGTGTGCCCAACGGGACGCCAGGACTACCTCAGATTAAAGGCCCTTGGATTTCCTTAAGCAGAGTCTTTAGATTGCTTAAAGGTTCAACAAAGTTCTTTATTATTGAAAACAAACAGGTACTTTAATGCTTTCTTAATAGTCTATTGGCTCTTGCAATCTTGTTCACAGGGAACAGGCACTATCTTCATAACTGTAACTAATGGGGAAATCCTTAACTTCTAATCTGGGCAGTCTTTCTTTGCCTCTGTTGGCGTGGAGCCCCTGCACCCGGTACCAACTGCTTCTGGCTTCCGCGAGTGACCCTTACCAAGCAGAGCTTTGTAGACTTCCAGGGAAAAGGAGTTCAGGTTTCGGTGATGGCTGGCTGAAGTCCCTCAGCAAAGGAGCTGTAAAGCTGCAAAATCCTCAGCCAAGCTGTGGGGTGTATAACCCCGGCCAAGCCGTAGAAGACGAAGCTTTCTACAGGAGCTCTTGGTATTATGTCCTGCATGGAAAGCTTCTCTGTGTGGACTGAACCCAAACTGGCTCCTATTCCCTCCAAAAACCCAAAAGGGATGGGACCAGGGAACCTAACTATAATTGACAGGTGGCTTGCCCTATGATTGCAGCCAAAAGAAGCCACCTATCTGCAGAGCCCCTGAAACTTAGGACTACAACAAACATTAAATGCAGAGCAAACAAAATTGGAGCTCCTGGTGCAGTTGTACCTGCACACTCATTGTCCGAGTAGGATAGTCTTCCGGGATCACTGTACTGGTGGTGGGTCCGTAGGTGACTGTGGAGCCCGATTCTTGACCTGCATCTTCTCCCGCAGTGAGGGCATCGGTTTCCAGGTGGAAGGTGGACCTGGTCAGCGTTGACTTGATGCGCCTTCCTCTTGGCACATTTCTCTCTTTTACCCTCCATTCGTGCCTCTTCAAATTCTGCAGCACTGCTGGTCACAGCTGACCTCTCGCTGGAGCGCTCAAGGGCCAGGGCTTCCCAGTTCTCAGTGTCCATGCCAGAGTTTTTAAGGTTGGCTTTGAGCCCATCTTTCAATCTCCTTTCCTGTCCACCAAGATGCCGTTTTCCGTTCTTAAGTTCTGAGTAGAGCAACTGCTTTGGAAGATGGTGGTCACGCATCGAGACAACGTGGCCAGTCCAGCGGAGTTGGTGGCGGAGGAGCATCGCTTCAATGCTGGTGGTCTTTGCTTCTTTTTCCAGCATGCTGACATTTGTCCACTTGTCTTCCCAAGAGATTTGCAGGATTATTCGGAGGCAACACTGATAGAATCATTCCAGGAGTTGCATGTGACATCCGTAGATAGTCCACGTCTCACAGGCATGTACCAGGGCTGGGAGGACAATAGGTTTATAAACAAGCCCCTTGGTCTCCTTATGGATGTCCTGGTCCTCAAACACTCTCTGCTTCATTCGGAAACATGATGCACTTGCAGAGCTCAGGCAGTGTTGTATTTCGGTGTCAATGTTGACTTTGGTGGAGAGGTGGCTGCCAAGGGAGCAGAAATGGTCAACAATGTCTAATGTTGCACCATTAAGCTGTATGTCTGGCATTGGAGAGGGACTGACTGGTGACTGCTGGAAGAGGACTGTGGTAGTCCTCTGACCTACATTACCAGCTGTACATAATAATTAACACCATAAGGTTTTTCTTCAACACACACACACACACTTGGTCTTGCTATGACTTACCGCAAGAGATTTCCCTTCCAAGGAATGGATATATCTTTGTGAGAGCAACACTGCTTATAGAATCATAGAATCATAGAATCAAAGAGTTGGAAGAGACCTCATGGGCCATCCAGTCCAACCCCATTCTGCCAAGAAACAGGAATATTGCATTCAAATCACCCCTGACAAATGGCCATCCAGCCTCTGCTTAAAAGCTTCCAAAGAAGGAGCCTCCACCACACTCCGGGGCAGAGAGTTCCACTGCTGAACGGCTCTCACAGTCAGGAAGTTCTTCCTCATGTTCAGATGGAATCTCCTCTCTTGGAGTTTGAAGCCATTGTTCCACATCCTAGTCTCCAAGGAAGCAATAAACATGCTTGCTCCCTCCTCCTCCCTGTGGCTTCCTCTCCCATATTTATACATAGCTCTCATATCTCCTCTCAGCCTTCTCTTCTTCAGGCTAAACATGCCCAGTTCCCTAAGCCGCTCCTCATAGGGCTTGTTCTCCAGACCCTTGATCTGCTCCCTCCTCCCTGTGGCTTCCTCTCCCATATTTATACATGGCTATCATATCTCCTCTCAGCCTTCTCTTCTTCAGGCTAAACATGCCCAGCTCCTTAAGCCGCTCCTCATAGGGCTTGTTCTCCAGACCCTTGATCATTTGAGTCGCCCTCCTCTGGACACATTCCAGCTTAGAGTCAATATCTCTCTTGAATTGTGGTGCCCAGAATTGGACACAATATTCCAGATGTGGTCTAACCAAAGCAGAATAGAGCATGGGGAGCATGACTTCCTTAGATCTTATGCTGTCCCATTATGCAGAAATTCAAGGGGATACCTCTTAAGGGTTTTTTAATTGTAAAAACTTTTTAAAATTCCTAAAATTCAGTAGACGAACTAGTCTTTCTGAAACTTTGCAGGATTGATGCTCTGCTTACGTTGTCTCATTGTGCAGAAATTCAAGGAGATACCTTTTTGCATACCTTTATCCTGCACAGAACATTTTGTTTTTTAACTGGGAAACTTATTTTTGTGCAAAAACCGTTTTCCTGTAGAGAAAACCGTTTTTTTGCACAGAAAATCTATATAAATAAAAATGTAATGTTCATTTGTGGGATGACCATAACTCAAAAATCACTGGACAAATTGACACCAAATTTGGACACAAGACTCCTATCAGGCCAACGTGTGATCATCACTCATAAAAACACTGAAAAACACTGCAGAAGGGACTTAAAAAGCCAGAAAAACCCCAAAAATACATTACTATGCATGCACAAAACCACATATATACAGAAACACACATATATACACACATATATATGCATATATACATACACAAAAGACATATACATAGCCTTGGCCACAGCAACGCATATATACACAAACACACTCATATATACACACATATATGCATACATACATACACAAAACACATATACACAGACTGGGCCACAGCAATGCATATATACACAAACACACATATATGCATATATACATACACAAAGGACATATACCTGGACTGGGCCACAGCAATGCATATATACAAAAACACACATATATACACACACATATATGCATTAGGCCTGTGCGGTTTCGTTCGTTAATTCGTTATTTCGTTATTAATTCGTTAATTTTACCATTTCCAAAGCGATATTGAAACATATTTCCAAACCCGGAAGGGTTTTTAAATATCGAACCAGCAGCCCCCAGAGTTTTAACGAGCCTCCGCTCGTTTCGTTAATGGGGTGGAGGCTGCTGGAGTGCTGGTGCATGGGAGCCAATCCGGCGCTCCCAAACAGTGCACCACCATGGGTCCGTGGCTGCCTGTTTTTGATTGGCCGGCGAGCCCTTTCAAAGCGGCTCCGCGCGGCCCGTAGCTTCAAGAGGGCGAGGGAGTTTGCATTGGGTTGGCTTGGCAATGGCTGCTAGCAACTCGGATTGGATTCATTCCTTGCTGCTGTGAGTGCTGCTTGCTTCATTTGCTGTCTCTTGCCTGTGTTTGGTCCACATTTGGGCCATTTTTTGGTTAATTTTCCATTTTAAAATATTTTTAATATTTTTAATATTATTTTTATTATTTTTTATTATTATTTTTTAATATTATTTTTAATATTATTCTTAAAAAATATTCTAAAAAAGAAAAGACTCTTCTGTTGGTGTGTGCTCTCATTTGCTGTCTCCTGCCTGTGTTTGGTCCACATTTGGGCCATTTTTTGGTTAATTTTCCATTTCAAAATATTTTTTAATATTATTTTTTAATATTATTTTTTAATATTATTTTAATATTATTTTTTAAAAATATTCTAAAAAAGAAAAGACTCTTCTGTTGGTGTGTGCTCTCATTTGCTGTCTCCTGCCTGTGTTTGGTCCACATTTGGGCCATTTTTTGGTTAATTTTCCATTTTAAAATATTTTTTAATATTATTTTAATATTAGTTTTTAATATTATTTTTTACTATTATTTTTAAAAAATATTCTAAAAAAGAAAAGACTCTTCTGTTGGTGTGTGCTCTCATTTGCTGTATCCTGCCTGTGTTTGGTCCACATTTGGGCCATTTTTTGGTTAATTTTCCATTTTAAAATATTTTTTAATATTATTTTAATATTATTTTTTAATATTATTTTAATATTATTTTTAAAAAAATATTCTAAAAAAGAAAAGACTCTTCTGTTGGTGTGTGCTCTCATTTGCTGTATCCTGCCTGTGTTTGGTCCACATTTGGGCCATTTTTTGGTTAATTTTCCATTTTAAAATATTTTTTAATATTATTTTAATATTATTCTTAAGAAATACCAAAAATATTCTAAAAATTCGTTAATATTTACAAAATTTCTTAAATACCAAAACTTTTTTTTGGAAAGTTTTGTAATTATTTTAAATATCGAAACAAAAAAACACCCCAATTACAAATCGATTTTAGAAACAAATTTTTTCTTGATCAAACAGGCCTAATATGCATATATACTTACACAAAGGACATATACCTGGACTGGGCCACAGCAATGCATATATACAAAAACACACATATATACACACACATATATGCATATATACATACACAAAACACATATACACAAACTGGGCCATAGCAACGCAGATATACACAAACACACATATATACACACACATATATGCATATATACATACACAAAACACTTATACACAGACTGGGCTACAGCAACAGGTGGCAGGAGATGGCTAGTGTACACATAAAAATCAACTTGCATTATAGATAAATATAGATAAATGATCAGTAGATGATAAGCAGATAGATTATGATGGATAGATAGATAGATAGATAGATAGATAGATAGATAGATAGATAGATAGATAGATAGATAGATAGATAGATAGATAGATAGAATAAGTCTTGAACTGAGAAGAAATTAACCTGGCAAGAACTATTCCCCTCAGGATATCCTGATATTCAAGAAAGCTGTGTTTGGAAATATATATATATTAATTTCTATACATTTCCTCCCCCATCCATAATATGAACTGAGGTCAAAGTGCTCAAAGTGCCCAAAGAAAAAGAGATTTCAAGATGGGCTCAAAGCCAACCTTAAAAACTCTGGCATAGACACTGAGAACTGGGTTGTTGTAGGTTTTTTCAGGCTGTATGGCCATGTTCTAGAGGCATTTTCTCCTGACATTTCGCCTGCATCTGTAGCAAGCATCCTCAGAGGTAGTGAGGTCTGTTGGAACTAGGAAAAAGGGTTTATATATCTGTAGAATGACCAGGGTGGGACAAAGGACTCTTGTCTGCTGGAGCTAGGTGTGAATGTTTCAACTGACCACCTTGATTAGCATACAATGGGCTGACTGTGCCTGGAGCAATCTTTTGTTGAGAGGTAATTACCATGTCCCTGCCTGCTTCCTCTCTGTTGTTGTGCTGTTGCAATATTAGAGTTTTTTTAATACTGGTAGCCAGATTTTGTTCATTTTCATGGTTTCCTCCTTTCTGTTGAAATTGTCCACATGCTTCTTGTGGATTTCAATGGCTTCTCTGTGTAGCCTGACATGGTGCTTGTGAGAGTGGTCCAGCATTTCTGTGTTCTCAGATAAAATGCTGTGTCCAGGTTGGTTCATCAGGTGCTCTGCTCTGGCTGGTCAAGGGACACTGAGAACTGTCCCTTGAACACTCCAGCTGGAGGTCAGCTGTGACTAGCAGTGCTGCAGAATTCAAAGAGGCACAAATGGAGGGCGAAAGGGAGGAATGTGCCAAGAGTAAAGCATGTCAAGCCAACCCTGCCCGGGACTGCTTTCCGTCTGGAAACCAATGCCCTCAGTGTGGGAGAAGATGCAGGTCAAGAATAGGGCTCCACAGCCACCTACTAGGGCTGGGCGGTTTCGTTTCATTAATTCGTAATTCGTTAATAATTCGTTAATTTTTTCAATTACAAAACGATAACGAACCATTCTGGAGCAATTATTAAAAAAAACGAATTTTCAAAAACGTTTTGTAAATGCTTCGTATTTCGATATTGTATTCGTTTCGTTATTGTTTTGAGGTCGTTTCGTTATTCTTTCCGCATGTCTGGGCCAGTTTTATGGTTTAATTAGTGAAAAAAAATTATAATATCACACCAACAGTCAACAACAGAGGGAGAGGGAAGCTTCAGAAGGTTTTGGAGGTTTTTTAGCGTATTTCGCGGTCGCGTCCGCCATTAACGAATCGATTCATTATTGTTTCGGAAATCGATTCGTTAATTTTTTACCATTTACGAAATTTCATAAATATCGAACTTTTTAAAAGGAAAATTTTGTAATTATTTTAAATATCGAAACAAAAAAAAACCCCAAATACAAATCGATTTTAGAAACAAATTTTTCCGTTGTTACCCAGGCCTACCACCTACGGACCCACCACCAGGATACTGATCTTGGAAGACTATCCTACTCGGACAACAAGGGATTGCCTAAGTAAGTAAGTAAGTAAGCCCAAATGTGAAGGTGGAGATTTGCATTCGATCTAACCCATCCTTCAGGAAGTCAACAGTTGGCATGGAGGTTGCTCAGAAAAAGATGCAACCACCACCCCCACCACCACAGGGCCTTATGCGCCAAGCAGCCAAACAGACCTAATGGCATATTAAACACTGAGACATTTGAAGAGGAGGGGGGAGCGCAGGCTGAGCTTGAGGGAGCCCAGGCTGATCTGCATGCGATGCTCTCTCCAGCAGCTCGCCTGATTAATGGTTGCGCCTCTCACAGTTTCTGTTTGATAGGTGCAGGCAGGGGCCATGCGGGGAAAAGTATGCTCTCCGTAATTGCCTCTGAGCCGGAATCAATGAGGCTTTCTCTTTCAGAGTAAACAATCTCCCCACCCACCCACCCACCCCTCCGCCCCCTCTCCCTTCCCTCCTGCCACCAGCGCATTTCTCAAAGAGAGCATTGGAATGAGAAGTGGCAACCCAGGCAGGAAACTTAGGAGGCCTCCCCATCGTCCCCTGGTGATCGTTTGGGAACGGAGAAAGGACAGGGACCTGTGGTGACCAATTGAGATGTCTAGTCACTTTGGAGCAAAACATCATGCAGATTGAGACCAAAAGTCCCTGAGCAAAACTTTTGTGAGACTAACTCAGGCCTGGGCCAACTTGGACCCTCTCTCCGGTGTTTTGGACTACAGCTCCCACAATTCCTATTTATTTATTTTATTTATTTAGAACTTTTATATACCGGTCTTCTCGACCTCTAGAGAGGGACTAAGGCTGGTTTACAAGATTCAAAAACAGTAGTTTAAAAGATCACACCATATAACACATTAATACATAAAATACATTAAAAGCAATCATATAATTAATTACATAAAGCCAAGTTGTCCAAAAGATATCACAATTCATTATCATCCGTCCGTGTGGCCAGAAGTTCTTGACTCACTCATCAAATGCTAAATTCCAGAGCCAAGTGTTCACCAATTTTCTAAAAGTCAGGAAAGAAGGGGCAGTTCTAATCTCCAGCGGGAGAGAGTTCCAAAGCCGAGGGGCCACCACCGAGAAGGCCCTGTCTCTCATCCCCACCAAACGTGATTGCAAAGGTGGTGGGACCAAGAGCAGGGCCCCTCCAGAAGATCTTAACAACCTTGATGGTTCATAGGGGAGAATCCGTTCGGACAGGTAAACTGGGCCGGAGTCGTTTAGGGATTTATAGGTCAACACCAGCACTTTGAATTGTGCTCGGAAGCTAATTGGCAGCCAGTGGAGCTGGCACAACAGAGGAGTAGTATGCTCCCTGTACCCCGCTCCTGTTAGTAATCTGGCTGCCGCTCGTTGGACTAGTTGAAGCTTCCGGGCAGTCTTCAGAGGCAACCCCATGTAGAGAGCGTTGCAGTAGTCTATACAGGATGTAACCAGAGCGTGGACCACCGTGCCCAAGTCAGACTTCCCAAGGTACGGGCGCAGCTGGTGCACAAGTTTTAATTGTGCAAAAGCTCCCCTGGTCACCGCCGAGACCTGGGATTCCAGGCTCAGCAGTGAGTCCAGGGTCACTCCCAAGCTGAGAACCTGTGCCTTCACGGGGAGTGGAACCCCGTCTAACACAGGCTGTAACCCTATGCCCTGTTCGGCCTTTCCTAACAGCCTCAAGCTCCTTCCTTTTCCCCCTCAGACGCTTACGTGGAAAAGGAAAGATAATGGGAGACTGTTAGGAATTGTGGGAGTTGGTCCAAAACACCTGAACGGCTGATGTTTGCCCATGCCTGCTGTTCTTCCGGATAGTTTGGACCTAAGCCTAAGATATATAGGATTCACATATCTCATTGCTGAGCCTGGAGCCCTGACCGGGAGAGCATTGGCACAATTAAAACTTGTGCACTAGCTGCACCCATACCTTGGGAAGTCTGACTTGGCCACGGTAGTCCATGCTCTGGTTATATCCCGTATAGACTACTGCAACGTTCTTTATGTGGGGTTGCCTTTGAAGACTGTTTGGAAGCTTCAAATGGTCCAATGGGCAGCAGCCAGATTGCTAACAGAAGCAGAGCTCAGGAAGCATACAACTCCTCTGTTGCGCAGGAAGGTACAGAAAGTGTGCATGCCTGCCAGTGCCTGCAGCCGAGCACCTCTTACTCTGAGAGGCACTCAGGGAGCATACAACTCCCCTGTTGCACCAGCTGCACTGGCTGCCAGTTTGCTACCGGGCACAATTCAAAGTGCTGGCTTTAGCCTATAAAGCCCTAAATGGTTCTGGTCCAGCTTACCTATCTGAACTCATATCCTCCTATGTACCTGCATCAAGAGGAGCATAGTGTCTAGATCTAGGGAAGTCCTGCTCCCCATGCTCTATTCCGCTTTAGTTAGACCACTTTACCTGGAATATTGTGTCCAATTCTGGGCACCACAATTCAAGAGAGATATTGACTCTAAGCTGGAATGTGTCCAGAGGAGGGCGACTAAAATGATCAAGGGTCTGGAGAACAAGCCCTATGAGGAGCAGCTTGGGGAGCTGGGCATGTTTAGCCTGAAGAAGAGAAGGCTGAGAGGAGATATGATGAGGGCCATGTATGAATATGTGAGAGGAAGCCACAGGGAGGAGGAGGGAGCAAGCTTGTCCTTTCTGCTTCCCTGGAGACTAGGACGCAATGGAACAATGGCTTCAAACTACAAGAGAGGAGATTCCATCTGAACATGAGGAAGAACTTCCTGACTGGGAGAGCCGTTCAGCAGTGGAACTCTCTGCCCCAGAGTGTGGTGGAGGCTCCTTCTTTGGAAGCTTTTAAACAGAGGCTGGATGGCCATCTGTCAGGGGTGATTTGAATGCAATATTCCTGCTTCTTGGCAGAATGGGGTTGGACTGGATGGCCCAGGAGGTCTCTTCCAACTCTTTGATTCTATGATTGATTCTATGATTCTACCAGCTAGAATGTTAAGATTGTCTGGCGAGGTCCTGCTCTCGATTCCGCCTGCATCGTAAATACGTTTTGCGGGGATGAGAGACAGGGCCTTCTCAGAGTTGGCCCCTTGGCTATGGAACGCCCTCCCTAGGAACATTAGATCAGCCCCCTCCCTTTTAACTTTTCGTAAAAAAGTCAAAACCTGGCTTTTTGAGCAGGCTTTCTCAAAGGCAGTGTAGCAGATAAACCCTGATCTTGGAACAACTAGACAATTGTGATTGGATAATGATTTTGGTAATGAGACGCGGAGGATCTATGTTTTTATTGGTTTTATTACTTGTGGAATTTTATTTATGTTATACTATTGTGGGCATCAAATTGTGCTGTTTTGTAACCTGCCCTGAGTCGCCCTCAGGTTGAGAATGGCAATATAGAAATATAATAAATAAACAAACAAATAAATAAATCTCCTATTGTCCTCCTGTACAGTTGTGTTCAAACCACGCTTGGCAGATGCCCATTGGCAAGTCTTTTGTTCCCAAAACAAGAATCCATGGCAGCATGACAAGACCAAAACCAAAGTCCCAAAGCAAAAAACTTTCCCCAAAAGCCGAGGCAATTCCAGAGAAGTTAACAGGGTGTAAGCAAAGTTGCACTGACAAAGGGCTGACTTCAATCAGATCGTTAAATATGTTTCCCTAGCATGAAAGCATTATGTTGACCTCAAACTTCCTGTTTGTTAGCAAGCCGAGCACTTCGGCGTACCCTTAATTGTAAACGTTCCTCCCTAATCAAATCCCCATCACCTTCAAGACTGAATAACTCATTATCCTGGGACTGGCCAGCCTGGGAATTGACAGGCACTGAGCTCACAGATGGAGCGGTGAACTCCACCACCTGCAGCTGTGAAGTTTCACTCAAATCATGACCATCTTCTGTTTCCTTTCTCTGGGAAACAGAAATGCCGTCTCTTCTTCAGTGTCAACACTGTCTGCATCAACAACAGGGACATGTTCAGAAACCTGTAACCCATCATCCTCTTCGTCCTGAGGAAACTCAGGCTCAGAAAACATTTCTCTCATGCACTGGTTATTTTCCCCCTTTCTGAGTGTTTTCTTTGGTTCTTTCATGTTGGCCTACTTCTCCCTCTTCTGCTGCCTTCTCTCTTCTTCACATTTCTTTCAACTTCAATTGTAATCTCAGGTCTCCTACCGCAGCATCAGTTCAGCTTCTCCTTCCAGCTTTCTTCCAGCTTTCACGTTAACCACCACCACTTGCCCCTCCGGTTCACACATGCACACAGAGACATTGTTGCTTTCAATTTCTATTTTCTACACTCACACAAAGGTACTCCCTCAACTGACATTGTAGGTTATAGCGAGCGCCATGAACATGTAGCCCAAACGCTGCCAGTGTCCTCCCCAAACACTAACCACCCAAGGAATACTTCATCCAGGGAGAATTTCATCCTAGATTTGATGTGTTTCCTCCACCACAGGCAGGCATCCCAGGGTTCCTTGTGTGGAATTTGCATGACCCCGCCCACTGCCTCTCCCTTAACCCTTTCCTACCATTTCCTAGTGCAGACAGCATACACAAGAGAATTGATCAGCAACTGGGAGACTGACTCAACAGGATGGAGGTTGTAGTTCACCCTGCATCAAGGCAGAGCACTGCGAACCCCTTCGATAATGGACCTGGACCACATTCGGCACACAGAACCCCCATGACCAGCTTTGGGGGAGTTGACCTTGATTTATAGGCGTTGTAGTTCACCTACATCCAGAGAGCACTATGAACCCAGCCAATGACGGATCTGGATCAAACTTGGTGTCGCAACTCAGGATAGATTCACCTTGCTCAGAACACCACCACACACCAAGGCTGCAGATTTTGTAGTTTATTGGAGAAAAAGCAAAATCATAAACATAGAAATGAGGTTGTGAAAGTTCAATAGTCCAAACAGAGTCTTAAATGCAAAGGCAGAGTTTCCAAGGTCCAAAGGCAAATAACATGAAGTATAATCCCTTAGCATTGGTCAAACAAGAATCCATGGCAGCATGACAAAGTCCCCAGAAACCAAGATCAAAACCAAAGTCCCAAAGAGCCAAAAGCTTTCCCCAAAAGCTGAGGCAATTCCAGAGAAGTTAACAGGGTGTAAGCAAAGTTGCACTGACAAAGGGTTGACTTCAATCAGATCGTTAAATATGTTTCCCTAGCATGAAAGCATTACGTTGACCTCGAACTTCCCGTTTGTTAGCAAGCTGAGCACTTCGGCATACTCTTAATTGTAAACGGTCCTCCCTAACCAAATCCCCATCACCTTCAAGGCCGAATAATTCATTATCCTGGGACTATTGACAAGCTGGAATGTGTCCAGAGGAGGGTGCCTCACACAAGGGTTTGGAGAACAAGCCCTATGAAGAGCGGCTTAAGGAGCTGGGCATGTTTAACCTGAAGAAGAGAAGGATGAGAGGAGATATGATGAGAGCCATGTATAAATATGTGAGAGGAAGCCACAGGGAGGAGGGAGCAAGCTTGTTTTCTGCTTCCCTGGAGACTAGGACGCAAGGGAACAATGGCTTCAAACTACAAGAGAGAAGATTCCATCTGAACATGAGGAAGAACTTCCTGACTGTGAGAGCCGTTCAGCAGTGGAACTCTCTGCCCCGGAGTGTGGTGGAGGCTCCTTCTTTGGAAGCTTTTAAACAGAGGCTGGATGGCCATCTGTCAGGGGTGATTTGAATGCAATATTCCTGCTTCTTGGCCAGGGGTTGGACTGGGTGGCCCATGAGGTCTCTTCCAACTCTTTGATTCTATGATTCTATGACGGGAATCGACAGGCACTGAGCTCACAGATGGAGCAGTCGACTCCTCCACCTGCAGCTGTGAAGTTTCACTCAAATCATGACCATCTTCTAAAACAACATTCCTTTCTCTAGGAAACAGAGATGCTGTCTCGTCTTCAGTGTCAACACTGTCTGCATCAACAACAGGGACATGTTCAGAAACCTGTAACCCATCATCTTCCTCGTCCTGAGGAAACTCAGGTTCTAAAAGCTCAGGCTCAGACTGAGCCACAACACTTGGCACACAGACCCAACATGGCCAACTGTGCATACTGGCAGGGTTTGGGCATGATTGCTATAATAAGTAGGGAACTTATTTTTGAGGGAATAAGAATAATCCCAGCGCTTGCCACCAATTATAGTGGAGAAGGATTATTTATTTAGATAATTTGATTAGAGAAACATGCAGACTCTCAAACGATCTTCTGATATTTGAAAGCCAAAAATCAAAAAGGCTGATAAGATAGAAAGTTGATACTTTCTTCCTGGCCGAAAACACCTTTTTAACAGCGCACTGGCACACACCCACTTATCCGTGCTGATAAGCGCTTGGCTTATTTGTAACTTGTGAAAGAGTGTGATTGTGGTAGCCCTCAGGCTTGTATTTCTGAGGTACCCTTTAAAGTTATTTCATTAAAACATACGCTGCCACCATTTGATTCTTGATTACTGCTTAAAGCACCGGGATTGTGGCGCAGCTGGCTGAGTGTCAGCTGCATTAAGATCACTCTGACCAAAAGGTCATGAGTTCGAAGCCAGCCCGGGCTGGAGTGGGTGTCCAGCCATTGTGTAGCCCGTTGTCGACCTTTGCAACCCGAAAGACAGTTGCATCTGTCAAGTAGGAAAATAAGGGACCACCTTGTGTGGGAGGCTAAATTTAACTAATTTATGAGGCCATAAAAAAAGAAGACTCCGGGGAATGTGGAATGCGGAAGAACTTCATCGGTGTCGTTGATGGACGATGAAAAGCAGCAGCTCCCCTGGCGGCCAGAAAAAAGTTAAATAGCCTTTGTCTGTTAAATGTTGTTTGTCAAACTGGCATTGAATGTTTGCCATATATGTGTTTACTGTAATCCGCCCTGAGTCCCCTGCAGGGTGAGAAGGGCGGAATATAAGAACTGTAAATAAATAAATAAATAAATAAATTAAAGCTACTTTGAAATCTTTAAGCACAGAGGCACACTTGAGTCAGATGTGATGAACCAGGAACAATAAAGTTTATTATAAGAACAGGATCAATGAGATTTGCAGGATTTTCCGGAGGCAGCGCTGATGGAATCGTTCCAGGAGTTGCATGTGACATCTGTAGACAGTCCACATCTCACAGGCATATAGCAGGGTTGGGAGGACAATAGCTTTATAAACAAGCACCTTGGTCTCCCTACAGATGTCCCAGTCCTCAAACACTCTCTGCTTCATTTGGGAAAAAGCTGCACTCGCAGAGCACAGGCGGACTTTGGGAATGGCTAGACCTTGGGGTCTCTACCTTTCTCGAGAGCTGTAGTTTCCCCAAGGACCAAGGACTTGCTTCGTTCTCAGCTCTGCAGAACTCCATCCTTTGGCTCAGTGGAACCCCATTGATTCTTTGCATGACTTATTGGTTTCTGCCCCTATTCTGGACTTCACTCTCCCCAAGGACTCACTCTTTGCCCATGAACTTTCTTCAAAGAACAACTTATAAATTCATGCTGTGTCCTGATATCGTCTGCTTTTTATAATTAGTATTATTAATTCCTCTCTGGGGTCCTGGATGGGAAGATACCTGCATATGATTTTCCCATGTATAATTTCTATATGATTTTTATGTTTCCTTGTATTCCTGACCCTTTGCCCCCTTCTCCCTCCAAAGAAGTATGTCAGGGAACCACCTGGCCTTCAGAAACAAAAGCCATTAGCGATTACAGAAACCCCCCAGCCAAAGACACTCTTGCATGGATAATAGGAAAAGATTCTTATCTCTAGCATCGGAGATGGCCCAGTAGAGTAAAGAATTGTTTGGCAAAGTTTCTATCACTCTTTAAGTAAGATAAGGGGAAATCTTCCCCTCTGCCTTTTGTTTACTTCCCATTGATAGCATTAACCCCAGGCTGCCACCATTGTTCTCCTGTCTCACAGCCAGGAAGGATCTGGATATTTTTACACATGTTGATTCACAACACTCAAAACACAATAGGTCAGCCCTGCTTGAGCTTTGTGTCTCGCAGGCCACATGGCATTTCCTTTGTTTAAAGACTCCTTCACAGATTCCTTTGTGTTCCATTGTCTCGCCTCCCTCTCTCCTGATTTGTTTTCGCTGCCAGGTGGCAGAGGTCTCCCCACTGGATCCTACAGACCACTGGAGCTTCCTGATTGGTCCAGAGGCACCAGGGGCGGGAGGGCCACCTCCCAGCTGTTCGCCCACCACCCAATCACGGCAGGGAACAACAGGGAAGCCGGGGCAGGAAGTTTGAACTCTGCAACTTTGAATTTACTATAAATATGACTGTATTGGTGTATTCTCTTCATGCTCTGCTGGCGAATGATTGCAGCTCTGCATCCTTTTCAGCTGAATCGCAAATAAAACCTCGATGGCTTTTCTTCAACTTGGTGAGACCTTTCACTGGGGAATCAGGAAAAATATTGGGTGCATCTCTTCTCACCAGGGAAAAAGAACTCTTTGATGAGTCTAATTGGTCTCCCCTAAATTTTAGCTCTAGATCAATATCAGTTTAAACAATTAGCATATCAATGTAGGTAGGTAAAGGTAGTCCCCTGACATTAAGTCCAGTCATGTCTGACTCTGAGGTGTGGTGCCCATCTCCATTTCTAAGCCGAAGAGCCAGCATTGTCCGTAGACACCTCCAAGGTCATGTGGCCGGCATGACTGCATGGAGTGCCGTTACCTTCCCGCCGGAGTGGTACCTACTGATCTACTCACATTTCCATGTTTTCGAACTGCTAGGTTGGCAGAAGCTAGGGCTGACAGCGGAAGCTCACGCCGCTCCCCGGAATCGAACCTGTGACCTTTCGATCAACAAGCTCAGCAGCTCAGTGCTTTAACCCACTGCGCCACCAATGTAAACATACAGTAATTTGGCCATCTCTTGACGCCATCTATCTCAGGTCCAAGGGCCTCCAAATGGCATGCATGGTCACTCAACTTAAAACACCCTGTTGCAACTGTTTACATTAACCTGTTTCATAACAAGCCTATTTGCCGGCAAGCCAAGCATGTAATGTCTTGATGAATATGTATAAAGAGCCACGTCTGGAAGAATTAAACAACCCCACGGTGCCTTGTGTCCATCCCCAGCGCCAAAAGAAACATCACGGCCGGAGATGCGGTGCGCTCCATCCCCTCCTGCCCGATCTCTGAGCACATGTTCTCCCCTTCATCCGATGCACTCGAGAGCATCACATATTCATGGAGAACTAAAGAATGGCTTTAAAATGCATTTACACTGTAGGGAAAAAAAATACCAGGCCTTCCCTCAAATGAGCACTGGTGAATTATGAATGAAGACATGCCGAGCTGAAAGCTCTTGCTTATGCATTTTTAAAAGTCGCCTCTCCTTTCGGATGATGCTGTCTTAAGCCCACCGGAAAACAGCTTCCTCCGCACGTGCCCATGAAATAGGAAGCTTGGGCCGGCCTCTTTTCTTCTACGGGCGCTCTGAGGGACTCCTCCCAAGCTTCCTTCCATTACGGCATCCCTGCCTTCAGTGAGAACCGGACTGGTAAAGATCTGCTTTGTAAAGGATGGGCTAGAGAGGTTTGTTTCAGAGGGTGAGTGTTGTGTGTATACGCCTCTTAACTTAGAATCACAGGATCCTAGAGTTGGAAGAGACATGGTGGGCCATCAGCCAGTCCAACCCCATTCTGCCAAAAAGCAGGAAAATCACATTCAAAGACCCCCGACAGATGGCCATCCAGACTCTGCTTGAAAGCCTCCAAAGAAGGAGCCTCCACCACACTCCTGGGCAGAGAGTTCCACTGTTGAACACCTCACCTGGAATAGAATCATAGAATCATAGAATCCTAGAGTTGGAAGAGACCTCATGGGCCATCCAGTCCAACCCCCTGCCAAGAAGCAGGAATGTTACATTCAAAGCACTCATGACAGACGGCCATCTAGCCTCTGTTTAGAAGCCTCCAAAGAAGGAGCCTCCACCATACTCTGAGGCAGAGAGTTCCACTGCTGAACAGCTCTCACAGTCAGGAAGTTCTTCCTAATGTTTAGATGGAAGAACCTCGTGGGCCATCCAGTCCAACCCCTTGCCAAGAAGCAGGAATGTTACATTCAAAGCACCCCTGACAGATGGCCATCTAGCCTCTGTTTTAAAAAAAGGAGCCTCCACCACACTCCGAGGCAGAGAGTTCCACTGCTGAACAGCTCTCACAGTCAGGAAGCTCTTCCTAATTTTTAGATGGAAGAACCTCGTGGGCCATCGAGTCCAACCCCATTCTGCCAAGAAGCAGGAAAACCCTACGGACTGCTACAGACAGCTATTTTGGGTCCTTCAGCCCTTTTGGCTAATGAGCAGACGAGCATTGTGGGAAATGTAGTTTAACAGTGAGTGGGCTGCATTTATATAAAATGATTTAAAAACTCAGGGTGAGATAAAGGGACAGAACTATTTGTAAGGGAGAACTCATAGAAAGACAGGGAAATAAAACAGGCCAAAGTGAAATGATTGGTTTTTAAGCAGTTTATGTTCTCTTGGCTTTACAAAAGTTGCTTATTGTTTTTCTGCCTTCTTTGGACTCCTTTGTAGATTCAATCAGTTTATTTTATATTTAAATGACAACTGCTACAGACAGCTATTTTGGGTCCTTCAGACTTTTTGGCTAATGAGCAGACAAGCATTGTGGGAAATGTAGTTTGACAGTGAGAGGGCTGCATGTACATAAAATGATTTAAAAACTCAGGGTGAGATAAAGGGACAGAACTATTTGTAAGGGAGAACTCATAGAGAGACAGGGAAATTAAACAGGTCAAAATGAAATGATTGGTTTTTAAGCAGTTTATGTTCTCTTGGCTTTGCAAAAGTTGCTTATTGCTTTGCTGCCTTCTTTAGACTCCTTTGTAGATTCAATTAGTTTATTTTATATTTAGACAAAGACTGCTACAGACAGCTATTTTGGGTCCTTCAGCCATTTTGGCTAATGAGCAGACAGGCATAGTGGGAAATGTAGTTTAACAGTGAGCGGGCTGCATGTACATAAAATGATTTAAAAACTCAGGGTGAGAAAAAGGGGCAGAACTATTTGTAAGGGAAAACTCATAGAGAGGCAGGGAAATAAATCAGGCCAAAGTGAAATGATTGGTTTTTAAACAGTTCTGACTTTTCAAAAGTTGCTTATTGCTTTGCTGCCTTCTTTAGACTCCTTTGTAGATTCAGTCAGTTTATTTTATATTTAGACGAAAATGCTACAGACAGCTATTTTGGGTCCTTCAGCCATTTTGGCTAATGAGCAGCGGGCATTGTAGGAAATGTAGTTTAACAGAATGGCCTTTTGCAATCTCTACCATTGGGGCCTGGTCTTCACAAACTACAGTTACGATGGCTGTGATTAGCCATGCCCACCGCTTCACTCCTTGCTTTTTTTTTTTTACTTAGGTGATCCCTCATAGTCTGAGGATGATGATCCTCCAAGATCGGTGTCCAGGCGGTGGGTCCGTACGTGACTGTGAAGCCCTCTTCTTGACCTGCATGTTCTCCTGCAGTGAGGGCATCGGTTTCCAGATGGAAGGCGGTCATGGTCGGGGTTGGCTTGACACGCCTTCCTCTTGGCATGTTCTCTCTTTCGCCCTCCATTTGTGCCTCTTCAAATTCTACAGCACTGCTGGTCACAGCTGACCTCCAGCTGGAGCGCTCAAGGGCCAGGGCTTCCCAGTTCTCAGTGTCTATGCCAGAGTTTTTAAGGTTGGCTTTGAGCCCATCTTTCAATCTCTTTTCCTGCCCACCAACATTCCATTTTCCGTTCTTGAGTTCAGAGTAGAGCAGCTGTTTTGAGAGATGGTGTTCAGTCATCCGAACAACATGGCCGGTCCAGCGGAGTTGATGGTGGAGGAGCATCGCTTCAATGATGGTGGTCTTTGCTTCTTCCAGCATGCTGACATTTGTCTGCTTGTCTTCCCAAGAGATTTGCAGGATTTTCCAGAGGCAGCGATGATGGAATTGTTCTAGGAGTTGCATGTGACGTCAGTAGACAGTCCACGTCTCGCAAGCGTATAGCAGGGTTGGGCGGACAATAGCCTTATATACAAGCACCTTGTTTGGGACTTGGTCTCCCTATGGATGTCTCGATCCTCAAACACTCTCTGCTTCATTCAGAAAAAAGCTGCACTCGCAGAGCTCAGGCGGTGTATTTCAGTGTCAATGTTGCATCGCCGACAGAAAGGCTGAGATTTTAGAAGTTTTTTAGGCTTTACCAAAGTTGCTTAATGGTTGTGAAAATTAAAATAACCTTGGAGGACATCTGAGGACTATAATAACATCTGGAGGACTATAGGATATTTCCAGAAAAAGAATGTAAGTGGTTTTAAATTTGGATTCCCCTCCCTCACCTTTCCTTAATGGTTCAAAACTGCATCGGAAGTCCAAATTCATATGTTTTCTTCTGACTTTCAGGCTTTTCCGAATGAACTTATCCAACTCTACTGCCTAGATCTTCCTGGTACAATGATTACATCTCTTCCCAGGATGTTTATGCCCCACTTTGTGCTGGTCATGGACCGTAAAGTAAAGTTTTGGTGTTGATGATGATTATATCTCTACTACATCCTAATAACACTCTCACATGACTTTAATTGCAATGAGTCCACGTCACACCTGTGGTACTTACAAGATTGGGCTCTTTCCTTCTCCACTGAACAACTATTCTCATGATACCTTGAAAATAGAGGGACTGAGGGTGAAACCAGTTTAAATTAGTAATGTAGACAGACACTTAGAGTGCTTTTGAGAATTTAGTCTGCGGGGGGAGGTGGGGCAGAAGCCACAAAATGATGTTGAACCTCATGTAGGGCTCATCAGAAGTGTCATCTTGCATATTTCCAATTATGTGACCTGGGAAGGAAAGGAAAACCATCTGCTGGCCTTTGTGAAAGGCTTCACAGCCACCAAATCCTCTTAATGAAATACATACACTTAAGTATGGCTTGCACACATATGTCTGTTCAGATGGTGCACATGGAGCTAATTCTGTGGGCCTTTGTGCACCATCTGAAACCTCCCCTCAAGTCTCAAACAAGGAGAGTGGTTGAGGCCACTTATGAACATGTGGCTGGTGTAGTCTCCAAAGGGAAGAATACTAAGGTCTTTCTGATTCATTTTTGGTGGTCTCAATGGAGACTTGTCCATTGTAGACTCCTGCAGAGGGGAGAGGATCCTCCTTGTCCTTTGCTGAACAGAGCATTTGCTAGATTTTCTTAGTGGGTCTGTAGATAAGTTTGCAGGTTGTGTTTCTTCATTAGCTTCCCTTTGCAATCAATTGTTCCCTTGATGTAAAGCAAGGACCACAGATAAGAGGCTCCATGCCCAGCAAGTGTATGCTAAACCAAAAGGACCAGGACAGAAAAACAATTCGCCAGATTGAAGATAAGCCAGAGGGGTTTGATGCAGTTCAGCCTAAAGAGATGCAATTACAAGCAATTGCAGTGCCCAGGACTGGACACAGTGTGATTCCAGGGAACGTGGTCTGACCAAGGCAGAATTTCCTGGCATGTGATTTCTGAGGCTGGGTCTACACTGCCAGGTTGTGGTGCAGCTGGTTGGGAGTAAGCTGCATTAAGATCACAACTGATCATGAGTTCGAAACCAGCCCGGGTCGGAGTGAGCTCCTGGCCATTTGTCTAGCTTGCTGTCTACCTGTGCAGCCCGAAAGACAGTTGCATCTATCAAGTAGGAAATTTAGATACCGCTTATGCAAGAGGCTAATTTAAGCAATTTATGATGCCATAAAACTCTCCAGCAGCATGCAAATGAATGAGGTAGTATTCTATCAGTGTCACAAGTGGATGGTGAAGCGACAGCTCCCCCGGTGGCGGAATTCACAAAGCATATCCTCATGAAGCTGGAGAGTTAAATAGCCTCTGTGTGTCTATCTATATATATTGTGTGTCTGTGGCATTGAATGTTTGCCATGTATATGTGCAATGTTATGTGCCCTGAGTCCCCTGTGGGGCGAGAAGGATGGAATATAAATATTGCAAATAAATAAATAAATAAATCTTAGGAAATAAAGGTGCAAGATTCAAGTGACAAAGGTGCTGATACTGGAAGATCAAGGGCTTGGTTGTCAAAAAAAGAGTTAATGACTGCACTTACTCTAAGCTTCTATTTCCATGAAAGAGCTGCAGAGTCCCAGCTTCATGTGACTAGTACCAACATTTGGGGCTTATCTGACTGGCAAAGGAAGTTGCCTATCTTTGTATTACACACAATGAGTCTGATGGTTATCTGGCTTGGGAAATAGCCAGAGGGATTTGCCCAACTGTTTCCATTCCGAGGAGATTATCTGAACAGGGTCACAGAAAGGTGGTTGTTTCTAAGTTACGTTTTGATACATTTCCAAGAAGCAGATTATACACATTCATAAGAAACAGATACAGTACACAGTTCAAAGATACAAGTTACACAAAATCATAAAATAGATACAATTTATGAAAATGTTAGCTACGATAGAGTTTAGGGGTTTACTGCAGCTGGTGGCTCGGTCTCAATCTTCTCATGCTTTGAACGTCTGCAAGTCCAGAAAGGGTCATTTAAAAATAGGAAAAATCATATATTTATTTCTGAGCCCTTAGTGAACTATAATACTTTGGCCACATCATGAGAAGAAAGGAAAGCTTAGAGAAGACAATGATGCTGGGGAAAATGGAAGGAAAAAGGAAGAGGGGCCGGCCAAGGGCAAGCTGGATGGATGGCATCCTTGAAGTGACTGGACTGACCTTGAAGGAGCTGGGGGTGGTGACGGCCAACAGGGAGCTCTGGTGTGGACTGGTCCATGAAGTCACAAAGAGTTGGAAACGACTGAACGAATGAACAACAAGTGAACTATAAATCTTTGGGAGGGGGCTCTACTATCAACCATGACTCAATAGCACTTCCCCCTGAAGACCAGACCAGGTGGACCTTCACCATCAACATCATGATAAGCAGGAGCAGGGGCCAGTGCTAGGGCTTGAAAGGAGATGTGACCAAAAGATGGGACACAGAAGGGTGTCAGTGGAGCATTACATCCCACCCGATTCATGTTTGGTGGTCCCTCTGAAGACTTGTCCACAGCTGCATGGTATACGGTAGACTCCTGCAGAGGTGAGAAGATCCTTCTTCTCCTTTGCTGAACAGAGCATTGGTTGGATTTTCTTGGTGGGTCTGTAGATAGTATGTAAGTTGTGTTTCTTCATTGGCTTCCTTATGTGGTCAGTAGTTCCCTTGTATGCTAATGAAGGAACACAAAGACACTGCAGACTAAGTCAACCTGAGAAGTCAGCCATAGTAGAGCACTTGGTGGACCAACCTGGACACAGAATACTATTTGAGATATTCTTGACCTTTCTGACACCTACCATGACAGAGATGCCATTGAAATCCACAAGAACCATATGGACAATTTCAACAGACAGGAGAAAACCATAAAAATGAACAGTATTTAAAAAGCTCTAAAACCAGGACAATACATAAAGAGCAACAAAAAACAGGGGAACTCCAGACAAGGATCAATCAGGGCCAGTTAACACTTCCCAACAAAGGATTCCCAGCAACCAGCCAGGCTTTGAAGCTGCAAGGCCATTCAATGCTAATCAAGGTGGCCAATTGCAACATTCACACTTGCCTCCAACAGACAAGAGTTCTTTCTCCCACCCTGGACCTTCCACAGCCAGGCTTTGAAGCTGCAAGGCCATTCAATGCTAATCAAGGTGGCCAATGGCAACATTCACACTTGCCTCGAACAGACAAGAGTTCTTTCTCCCACCCTGGACCTTCCACAGCCAGGCTTTGAAGCTACAAGGCCATTCAATGCTAATCAAGGTGGCCATTTGCAACATTCACACTTGCAACATTCACCTTCCACAGCCAGGCTTTGAAGCTGCAAGGCCATTCAATGCTAATCAAGGTGGCCAATGGCAACATTCACACTTGCCTCCAACAGACAAGAGTTCTTTCTCCCACCCTGAACCTTCCACAGCCAGGCTTTGAAGCTACAAGGCCATTCAATGCTAATCAAGGTGGCCAATGGCAACATTCACACTTGCCTCCAACAGACAAGAGTTCTTTCTCCCACCCTGAACCTTACACAGCCAGGCTTTGAAGCTACCAGGCCATTCAATGCTAATCAAGGTGGCCAATGGCAACATTCACACTTGCCTCGAACAGACAAGAGTTCTTTCTCCCACCCTGAACCTTCCACAGCCAGGCTTTGAAGCTACAAGGCCATTCAATGCTAATCAAGGTGGCCAATGGCAACATTCACACTTGCCTCGAACAGACAAGAGTTCTTTCTCCCACCCTGAACCTTACACAGCCAGGCTTTGAAGCTACAAGGCCATTCAATGCTAATCAAGGTGGCCAATGGCAACATTCACACTTGCCTCGAACAGACAAGAGTTCTTTCTCCCACCCTGAACCTTCCACAGCCAGGCTTTGAAGCTACAAGGCCATTCAATGCTAATCAAGGTGGCCAATGGCAACATTCACACTTGCCTCGAACAGACAAGAGTTCTTTCTCCCACCCTGAACCTTCCACAGCCAGGCTTTGAAGCTACAAGGCCATTCAATGCTAATCAAGGTGGCCAATGGCAACATTCACACTTGCCTCGAACAGACAAGAGTACTTTCTCCCACCCTGAACCTTCCACAGCCAGGCTTTGAAGCTACAAGGCCATTCAATGCTAATCAAGGTGGCCAATGGCAACATTCACACTTGCCTCGAACAGACAAGAGTTCTTTCTCCCACCCTGAACCTTCCACAGCCAGGCTTTGAAGCTACAAGGCCATTCAATGCTAATCAAGGTGGCCAATGGCAACATTCACACTTGCCTCGAACAGACAAGAGTTCTTTCTCCCACCCTGAACCTTCCACAGCCAGGCTTTGAAGCTACAAGGCCATTCAATGCTAATCAAGGTGGCCAATGGCAACATTCACACTTGCCTCGAACAGACAAGAGTTCTTTCTCCCACCCTGAACCTTCCACAGCCAGGCTTTGAAGCTGCAAGGCCATTCAATGCTAATCAAGGTGGCCAATGGCAACATTCACACTTGCCTCGAACAGACAAGAGTTCTTTCTCCCACCCTGAACCTTCCACAGCCAGGCTTTGAAGCTACAAGGCCATTCAATGCTAATCAAGGTGGCCAATGGCAACATTCACACTTGCCTCCAACAGACAAGAGTTCTTTCTCCCACCCTGAACCTTCCACAGCCAGGCTTTGAAGCTGCAAGGCCATTCAATGCTAATCAAGGTGGCCAATGGCAACATTCACACTTGCCTCCAACAGACAAGAGTTCTTTCTCCCACCCTGGACCTTCCACAGCCAGGCTTTGAAGCTGCAAGGCCATTCAATGCTAATCAAGGTGGCCAATGGCAACATTCACACTTGCCTCGAACAGACAAGAGTTCTTTCTCCCACCCTGAACCTTCCACAGCCAGGCTTTGAAGCTACAAGGCCATTCAATGCTAATCAAGGTGGCCAATGGCAACATTCACACTTGCCTCCAACAGACAAGAGTTCTTTCTCCCACCCTGAACCTTACACAGCCAGGCTTTGAAGCTACCAGGCCATTCAATGCTAATCAAGGTGGCCAATGGCAACATTCACACTTGCCTCGAACAGACAAGAGTTCTTTCTCCCACCCTGAACCTTCCACAGCCAGGCTTTGAAGCTACAAGGCATTCAATGCTAATCAAGGTGGCCAATTGCAACATTCACACTTGTCTCAAACAGACAAGAGTTCTTTCTCCCACCCTGGACATTCCACCTCACTTGCCTAGTTCCATATATTAATCAAGGTGGCCAATGGCAACATTCACACTTGCCTCGAACAGACAAGAGTTCTTTCTCCCACCCTGAACCTTCCACAGCCAGGCTTTGAAGCTACAAGGCCATTCAATGCTAATCAAGGTGGCCAATGGCAACATTCACACTTGCCTCGAACAGACAAGAGTTCTTTCTCCCACCCTGAACCTTCCACAGCCAGGCTTTGAAGCTACAAGGCCATTCAATGCTAATCAAGGTGGCCAATGGCAACATTCACACTTGCCTCGAACAGACAAGAGTTCTTTCTCCCACCCTGAACCTTCCACAGCCAGGCTTTGAAGCTACAAGGCCATTCAATGCTAATCAAGGTGGCCAATGGCAACATTCACACTTGCCTCCAACAGACAAGAGTTCTTTCTCCCACCCTGAACCTTACACAGCCAGGCTTTGAAGCTACCAGGCCATTCAATGCTAATCAAGGTGGCCAATGGCAACATTCACACTTGCCTCGAACAGACAAGAGTTCTTTCTCCCACCCTGAACCTTCCACAGCCAGGCTTTGAAGCTACAAGGCCATTCAATGCTAATCAAGGTGGCCAATGGCAACATTCACACTTGCCTCGAACAGACAAGAGTTCTTTCTCCCACCCTGAACCTTCCACAGCCAGGCTTTGAAGCTACAAGGCCATTCAATGCTAATCAAGGTGGCCAATGGCAACATTCACACTTGCCTCGAACAGACAAGAGTTCTTTCTCCCACCCTGAACCTTCCACAGCCAGGCTTTGAAGCTACAAGGCCATTCAATGCTAATCAAGGTGGCCAATGGCAACATTCACACTTGCCTCGAACAGACAAGAGTTCTTTCTCCCACCCTGAACCTTCCACAGCCAGGCTTTGAAGCTACAAGGCCATTCAATGCTAATCAAGGTGGCCAATGGCAACATTCACACTTGCCTCGAACAGACAAGAGTTCTTTCTCCCACCCTGAACCTTCCACAGCCAGGCTTTGAAGCTACAAGGCCATTCAATGCTAATCAAGGTGGCCAATGGCAACATTCACACTTGCCTCGAACAGACAAGAGTTCTTTCTCCCACCCTGAACCTTCCACAGCCAGGCTTTGAAGCTACAAGGCCATTCAATGCTAATCAAGGTGGCCAATGGCAACATTCACACTTGCCTCCAACAGACAAGAGTTCTTTCTCCCACCCTGAACCTTCCACAGCCAGGCTTTGAAGCTACAAGGCCATTCAATGCTAATCAAGGTGGCCAATGGCAACATTCACACTTGCCTCCAACAGACAAGAGTTCTTTCTCCCACCCTGAACCTTCCACAGCCAGGCTTTGAAGCTACAAGGCCATTCAATGCTAATCAAGGTGGCCAATGGCAACATTCACACTTGCCTCGAACAGACAAGAGTTCTTTCTCCCACCCTGAACCTTCCACAGCCAGGCTTTGAAGCTGCAAGGCCATTCAATGCTAATCAAGGTGGCCAATGGCAACATTCACACTTGCCTCGAACAGACAAGAGTTCTTTCTCCCACCCTGAACCTTCCACAGCCAGGCTTCGAAGCTGCAAGGCCATTCAATGCTAATCAAAGTGGCAACATTCACACTTGCAACCTTCACCTTCCACAGCCAGGCTTTGAAGCTGCAAGGCCATTCAATGCTAATCAAGGTGGCCAATGGCAACATTCACACTTGCCTCCAACAGACAAGAGTTCTTTCTCCCACCCTGGACCTTCCACAGCCAGGCTTTGAAGCTGCAAGGCCATTCAATGCTAATCAAGGTGGCCAATGGCAACATTCACACTTGCCTCCAACAGACAAGAGTTCTTTCTCCCACCCTGAACCTTCCACAGCCAGGCTTTGAAGCTACAAGGCCATTCAATGCTAATCAAGGTGGCCAATGGCAACATTCACACTTGCCTCGAACAGACAAGAGTTCTTTCTCCCACCCTGAACCTTCCACAGCCAGGCTTTGAAGCTACAAGGCCATTCAATGCTAATCAAGGTGGCCAATGGCAACATTCACACTTGCCTCGAACAGACAAGAGTTCTTTCTCCCACCCTGAACCTTCCACAGCCAGGCTTTGAAGCTACAAGGCCATTCAGGCAACATTCACACTTGCCTCGAACAGACAAGAGTTCTTTCTCCCACCCTGGACCTTCCACAGCCAGGCTTTGAAGCTACAAGGCCATTCAATGCTAATCAAGGTGGCCATTTGCAACATTCACACTTGCAACATTCACCTTCCACAGCCAGGCTTTGAAGCTGCAAGGCCATTCAATGCTAATCAAGGTGGCCAATGGCAACATTCACACTTGCCTCGAACAGACAAGAGTTCTTTCTCCCACCCTGAACCTTCCACAGCCAGGCTTTGAAGCTACAAGGCCATTCAATGCTAATCAAGGTGGCCAATGGCAACATTCACACTTGCCTCCAACAGACAAGAGTTCTTTCTCCCACCCTGAACCTTCCACAGCCAGGCTTTGAAGCTGCAAGGCCATTCAATGCTAATCAAGGTGGCCAATGGCAACATTCACACTTGCCTCGAACAGACAAGAGTTCTTTCTCCCACCCTGAACCTTCCACAGCCAGGCTTTGAAGCTACAAGGCCATTCAATGCTAATCAAGGTGGCCAATGGCAACATTCACACTTGCCTCGAACAGACAAGAGTTCTTTCTCCCACCCTGAACCTTCCACAGCCAGGCTTTGAAGCTACAAGGCCATTCAATGCTAATCAAGGTGGCCAATGGCAACATTCACACTTGCCTCGAACAGACAAGAGTTCTTTCTCCCACCCTGAACCTTCCACAGCCAGGCTTTGAAGCTGCAAGGCCATTCGATGCTAATCAAGGTGGCCAATTGCAACATTCACACTTGCCTCCAACAGACAAGAGTTCTTTCTCCCACCCTGGACCTTCCACAGCCAGGCTTTGAAGCTGCAAGGCCATTCAATGCCAATCAAGGTGGCCAATGGCAACATTCACACTTGCCTCCAACAGACAAGAGTTCTTTCTCCCACCCTGGACCTTCCACAGCCAGGCTTTGAAGCTGACAAGGCCATTCAATGCTAATCAAGGTGGCCAATGGCAACATTCACACTTGCCTCGAACAGACAAGAGTTCTTTCTCCCACCCTGAACCTTACACAGCCAGGCTTTGAAGCTACAAGGCCATTCAATGCTAATCAAGGTGGCCAATGGCAACATTCACACTTGCCTCGAACAGACAAGAGTTCTTTCTCCCACCCTGAACCTTCCACAGCCAGGCTTTGAAGCTACAAGGCCATTCAATGCTAATCAAGGTGGCCAATGGCAACATTCACACTTGCCTCGAACAGACAAGAGTTCTTTCTCCCACCCTGAACCTTCCACAGCCAGGCTTTGAAGCTACAAGGCCATTCAATGCTAATCAAGGTGGCCAATGGCAACATTCACACTTGCCTCGAACAGACAAGAGTTCTTTCTCCCACCCTGAACCTTCCACAGCCAGGCTTTGAAGCTACAAGGCCATTCAATGCTAATCAAGGTGGCCAATGGCAACATTCACACTTGCCTCCAACAGAGAAGAGTTTTTTCTCCCACCCTGGACCTTTCACAGCCAGGCTTTGAAGCTACAAGGCCATTCAATGCTAATCAAGGTGGCCATTTGCAACATTCACACTTGCAACATTCACCTTCCACAGCCAGGCTTTGAAGCTGCAAGGACATTCAATGCTAATCAAGGTGACCATTTGCAACATTCACACTTGCCTCCAACAGACAGGAGTTCTTTCTCCCACCCCGGACCTTCCACAGCCAGGCTTTGAAACTGCAAGGCCATTCAATGCCAATCAAGGTGGCCAGTGGCAACATTCACACTTGTCTCCAACAGACAAGAGTTCTTTCTCCCACCCTGGGCATCATTCCACAGATATATACACCCAATTTTCCTAGTTTCCAACAGACCTCACAACCTCTGAGGATGCCTGCCATAGATGTGGGTGAAACATCAGGAGAGAATGCTTCTGGAACATGTCCAGACAGCTCAGAAAACTCACAGCAACCCACTGTTTTGAAGGATTTTAACTGGGATTTTTTAAACACCGTTGATATTTAATTCTGATTTAATGTTTGTCTCTTTTTTGTAGACTTTAAATGGCATTGAAATGCTTTGAGTCTCGTTTTAGGAGAGAAGAAGCGGAGCACAAATAAACGCAAATAAGAAGACCCAAAAGTTCTCTGCAGCCAGCTCTCATTGACTTTCTTTCTCCTGAGTGTCTGCACTGCTGCTCATTGTAACACGTCATCCCAGCTTTAGGTGTGTTCTAGCTCCTTCTGGTGGTTAACCTTGCAGCTTGATATTTTGATAGATGTGATTTTCTTTTTTACAGTTGTGTACAAATGGCTCCTTGAAATTCTCTGTTCTATTTGCAGGCAGAGAAATGTAAGAATTTTCATTTGCATCCCACCCAATCTCCCCAAAGGGAGAGCGGCTCACAACAATATAATATGTCTAGTAAACACAATACATCTTCATCTATGCTGATGATCATGCCATCACTGCTCAAGCAGGGAGCTTTGAGATGGTTGAACAGAAGCTCTCCAAAGCTCTAGGTGCTCTTCCTGCCTACTACAGGGAAAACCAGCTGATCCCTAATCCATCTAAAACACAGACATGTGCCTTTCACCTTAAGAACAGACAAGTATCCCGAGCTCTGAGGATTACCTGGGAAGGAATCCCACTGGAGCATTGCAGCGCACCCAAATACCTGGGAGTCACTCTGGACCGTGCTGACCTACAAGAAGCACTGCCTGAACATCAAGCAAAAAGTGGGTGCTAGAAACAATATCATACGAAAGCTGATTGGCACACCTGGGGATCACAACCAGACACAGTGAAGACATCTGCCCTTGCGCTATGCTACTCTGCTGCTGAGTATGCATGCCCAGTGTGGAACACATCTCACCACACTAAAACAGTGGATGTGGCTCTTAATGAGACATGCCGTATTATCACGGGGTGTCTGCGCCCTACACCACTGGAGAAATTACACTGCTTAGCCGGTATTGCACCACCTGACATCCGCTGGGAAGGAGCAGCCAATAGTGAAAGGACCAAGGCAGAGACATCTCCAGCTCATCCCTTGTTTGGGTATCAGCCAGCACGTCAACCACTTAAATCAAGAAATAGTGTTCTATGATCTACAGAGACACTCGCTGGAACACCTCAGCAAGCGAGAGTCCAAAAGTGGCAGGCTCAAACCCAGAACCTCAACCAATGGCTGATACCAAATGAGAGACTCCCCCCTGGGCACACAGAAAACTGGGCGACTTGGAAGGTGCTGAACAGACTGCGTTCTGGCACCACGAGATGCAGAGCCAACCTTCAGAAATGGGGCTACAAAGTGGAATCCACGACATGCGAGTGTGGAGAAGAGCAAACCACTGACCACCTGCTGCAATGCAACCTGAGCCCTGCCACATGCACAATGGAGGACCTCCTTGCGGCAACACCAGAGGCACTCCAAGGGGACAGATACTGGTCAAAGGACATTTCATCAACTACCAAGCTTGCAAATTTTGTGTTTTGTCTGTTTGTTTGTTTTGTTCTGTTAAAATGTAATACAATTGACTGGTTGCCCCTGACACGATAAATAAATCTGTAGACAGTCCACATTTCACAGTCGTAGAGCAGGGTTGGGAAAACAATGGCTTTGGTCTTCCTCTGGATGTCCTGGTCCTCAAAATGGGTAAGAACCAACCCATCTTCTTTGACCATTGCTCAGCTTGTATGGGCCTGATGTATTTTAGTGTCCCTCGTTTCCCGATCCGTAATTGAACATTTAGCCTATGAGATGGTTACAAAACTATTCAGATGGTTTTCTACCTGGATGCTTGCTTATAGGGCCAACCCGTGCTTGCTAAGCCCATGAAAAATAACACCTAAATCTCCAACACTGAGTATTTCCACATGTTGTAAACTATATCCTTATCAGATTGCACCATCTAGAGGAAAACTGGAGTACATGGAGATTTCCAACAAAATTCTGTACGCCTATAGCAGTGGTTCTCCACCTTCCTAATGCCGTGACCCCTTAATACAGTCCCTCAGGTGGTGGTGACCCCCAACCATAGTATTGTTTTCATTGCTACTTAATAACAGCCATTTTACCACTGTTATAAAGCATAATGTAAATATCTGATATGCAGGATGCATTTTCATTCACTGGACCAAACTTTTATCCCCTAATCTACTCTGTGTCTCAAGTGGCCAGAAAGGGATTTCGTTTCAGCCTTGACTCTGTTATCAGTCTCTCTCTCAGTCTGGCAGTACGCCTGAGAGATAGGCACAAATACCCAATACACCCAAATATGGATGCTAGTTGGGTTGGGGGAGGATTGATTTTGTAATTTGGAAGTTGTAGTTGCTGGGATTTATAGTTCACCTATAATCAAAGAGCATTCTGAACTCCACCAGCGATGGATTTGAACCAAACTTGGCTCCCATGACCAATGGAAAACACTGGAAGGGTTTGATGGGCATTGACCTTGAGTTTGGGAGTTGTAGTTCACCTATATCCAGAGAGCACTGTGGACTCATGCAATGGTGGATCTGGACCAAACTTGGCACGAATACTCAATATGCCCAAATGTGAACACTGGTGGAGTCTGGGGAAAATAGATCTTGACATTTGGGAGTTGTAGTTGCTGGGATTTATAGTTCACTACAATCAAAGAACATTCTGAACTCCACCAACGATAGAATTGGCTCAAACTTCCCACATGGAATCCCCATGACCATCAGAAAATACTGTGTTTTCTGATGGTCTTTGGCAACCCCTCTGACACCCCTTCACGACCCCCTCAGGGGTCCCGACCCCCAGGTTGAGAAACACTGCTCTATAGATTGAGAAGGCAGTAGATATTCAGATGGAAGATTGCAAATTAATATAGGCTCTATTTCTGTGGCAGAGTATTCCTTGTCAAAAGAAAACACTATGACATGTATGGGTTTGCCATACAGGAAACTAGTCCCATGTGGGCGAGGCAAAACTATGGTGAGGTGGATCTGTAATTGGTTAAATGGACGAACCCAGAGGGTGATTCTCCCCAAGGCTTCCTCCTCTTCATCCTGGAAAGAAGGGATGAGCAGAGGGCCATCCGCAGAGTTCCCTCCTGGGCCCGGTCCTGATCAGGATCTTTATTAATGACTGAGCAAGCTTGTTTTCTGCTTCCCTGGAGACTAGGACGCAGTGGACAATGGCTTCAAACTACAAGAGAGGAGATTCCATCTGAACATGAGGAAGAACCTCCTGACTGTGAGAGCCGTTCAGCAGTGGAACTCTCTGCCCCGGAGTGTGGTGGAGGCTCCTTCTTTGGAAGCTTTTAAACAGAGGCTGGATGGCCATCTGTCAGGGGTGATTGAATGCAATATTCCTGCTTCTTGGCAGAATGGGGTTGGACTGGATGATGGCCCAGGAGGTCTCTTCCAACTCTTTGATTCTAGGATTCTATAAGGGGATCTGAGGGCACATACATTCAACCCAAAACTGGTGCATTGAAATTGGTAATAGCACACCCTGCAACTGTCCAAATTTGGCAAAATACAGTCCTCCCGATTAGTCAGCAATAGAACAGAGAGTAAACAATCAGGCACATCAAATCACTCCCAACAAAAGATTCCCCCAGGCACTTCCAAGCCATTAAATGCTAATCAAGGTGGTCAGTTGAAACATTCACACCTAGCTCCAGCAGACAAGAGTCATTTGTCCCACCCTGGTCATTCCACAGATATATAAACCCATTTTCCTACTTCCAACAGACCTCACTACCTCTGACGATGCTTGCCATAGATGCAGGAGAAACGTCAGGAGAAAATGCCTCTAGACCATGGCCATATAGGCCGGAAAAACCTACAACAACTCCTGATTAGTTCTCAGCAATCCCATTTTCTCAGTTGCTTCTACAATGTCCTGGTTTCTCACCACGCCTCCCACTTTCTCCCTTTGTCCTCAGCTTATTTCAACTGCAGCAAGAAGAGTTGAAATGGCAAAAGTAATTTGCTCTCACTTAATCCAAATTACTGACCCCTGTGGTGAAGTCATTATAAGATGCACAAGAGGAGATCAACTCAATGCCATTGTTTGTCTAAAATAAAGGAAACCTATCAAATCGATGGGATTGAGCTACATGTTGACCTACCGTTCGATTCAGTAGGTCAACAAGTCAGCTTTGATTTATAGTGACCTATGGAGGAGGAACGAGAGACCAGATTGCCAATATCCGGATGCTGGAGAATGGAGAAAGGCAGGGAGTTTCAGAAAAACATCTACTTCTGCTTCATTGACTATTCTAAAGCCTTTGACTGTGTGGATCATCATAAATGGTGGCAAGTTCTGGGTGGGATGGGCATCCCAAGCCCCCTTCCCTCTCTCCTGAGGGATCTGGACAAGGACCAAGGAGCACAGTCAGAACTGACCACGGAACAGGAGACGGGTTCAAGATTGGGAAAGGCGTACGGCAAGGCTGCATCCTCTCACCCAACCTTTTTAACTTGTATGCAGAACACATCATGCGATGTGCGGGGCTTGATGAATGCAAAGCTGGGGTGAAAATTGCTGGAAGAAACATTAACAACCTCAGATATGCAGCTGACACCACTCTGATGGCCGAAAGCGAGGAGGAGCTGAGGAGCCTTCTAATCAAGGTGAAAGAAGAAAGCGCAAAAGCTGGGTTGCAGCTAAACATAAAAAAACAAGATTATGGCAACAAGAATGATTGACAACTGGGAAATAGAGGGAGAAAACGTGGAGGCCGTGACAGACTTTGTATTTCTAGGTGCAAAGATGAGTGCAGATGCAGACTGTGGCCAGGAAATCAGGAGACGCTTCCTTCTTGGGAGGAGAGCAAGGTCCAATCTTGACAAAATAGTAAAGAGACATCACACTGGTAACCAAGATCCATTGCCTAGTCAAAGCCATGGTATTCCCTACGGATGTGAGAGCTGGACCTTAGGGAAGGCTGAGCAAAGGAAGATTGATGCTTTTGAGCTGTGGTGTTGGAGGAAAGTGCTGAGAGTGCCTTGGACTGCGAGAACACCCAACCAGCCCATCCTCCAGGAAAGAAAGCCCGACTGCTCATTGGAGGGAAGGAGACCAGAGGGAAAGCGGAAGTCCTTTGGCCACATCATGAGGAGACAGCAAAGCCTGGAGAAGGGAATGATGCTGGGGAAAGTGGAAGGCAAAAGGAAGAGGGGCCGACCAAGGGCAAGATGGATGGATGGCATCCTTGAAGTGACTGGACTGACCTTGAAGGAGCTGGGGGTGGTGACGGCCGACAGGGAGCTCTGCCGTGGGCTGGTCCATGAGGTCACGAAGAGTCGGAGATGACTGAACGAATGAACAACAACATGGAGGAGGGGTCATTCAAGATGTCCTATCAACAATTAACTCTGTTCCCATTCTGCAAACTCAGAGCTGGAGCTTTCTTGACTGAATCAATCCATAGTTTATGTGATCTTACTCTCAATATTTGACCAAGATCATAGGACAGAACTTTCCACACTTTTCATGTTGGTGACACGCTTTTGAGACAGGAATCTTTTTACGACACGGGAATTGTTTTAGTAGCAATCCGGAGGTTAAATCAAAACCTTACAACAGTGTTTCTCAACCTGGGGGTTGGGACCCCTGAGGGGGTCACGAAGGGGTGTGAGAGGGGTCGCCAAAAACCATCAGAAAACACAGTATTTTCTGATGGTCATGGGGATTCCATGTTGGAAGTCTGAACCAATTCTCTCATTGGTGGAGTTCAGAATATTCTTTGATTGTAGTGAACTATAAATCCCAGCAACTACAACTCCCAAAAGTCAAGATCTAGTTTCCCCAGGTTCCACCAGTGTTCACATTTGCACATATTGAGTATTTGTGCCAAGTTTGGTCCAGATCTACCACTGCATGAGTCCACAGTGCTCTCTGGATATAGGTGAACTACTACTCCCAAACTCAAGGTCAATACTCACCAAAGCTTTCTAGTGTTTCTGTTGGTCATGGGAGTTCTGTGTGGCAAATTAGGTTCAAATCCATCACTGGTGCAGTTCAGAATGCTCTTTGATTATAGGTGAACTATAAATCCCAGTAACTACAACTCCCAAATTACAAAATTAATCCTCCCCAACCCCACTAGCATTTCCATGTGGTTGCATTGGGTATTTGTGCCCAGTTTGGTTCAGTGAATGAAAATACATCTTGCATATCTGATATTTACATTATGATTTATAACAGTAGTAAAATGACTGTTAAGAAGTCGCAACAAAAACAATGTTATGGTTGGGGGTCACCACAACATGAGGGGCTGTATTCAGGGGTCACGGCATTAGGAAGGTTGAGAAAGACTGCCTTACAAGAAGACACACACACACACACATATATATGGGTTGTGCAAAACTTCATTTGTAACTCATTGTTGTATCTATTTTGTATGATTCGTACATACAAAGCAATATTTAGAAATGTTGACGTCGAGCATGCCCCCCCCCCAACAAGGGATGGTGACTTATAGTTCTGCAAAGGACAAAGGTACCAGACTGCACAATAGGGGTTAAGTCTTGGTCAATTTGCCAAGGCCTTAACAACAATGAGGACCCCATGAAACTTCGGGAATAGCTAGACCTTGGGGTCTCTGCCTCTCTCGGGAGCTGTAGTTCTCCAAGGACGGGGAGCAAAGCTTGTTTCCAGAGACACCAGGTCCATTTGGGCCACTCAAGAACTCCTGCCAGGACCTTTGTGCAACACCCTTGCGTTTTAGCCATCCCCTATGGACACTCTTTCCCCCCACATGGACAAACCTTATGAAATCTTGCCTTTTATGAACTTTAGATATATGAAATGTGTTTTCTGATTTCTTTGTGTGGCAGAAGCCTTTCCCCTTTTCTTCTGCCCTTTGTTTCCCCTATATACATGAAGAAACTCCACAAAAGGGACTACAAAGCCCCAAACATTCCAGGATTTTTTATCCACAACTTCCTTTTGCATGAACAATAGCCTGGGCAGCTGGTGGCCCTCGGAGGAATTGCCCAGCCCTCAGCTTGCCCCTTTGGCAAAAATCTTAATCATATTTCCTCCTGAAGGACAAAAGGTCTTCGAAAAACCTTTTGCCTTCGCTCTGATTAACTCAGCTATCTCCACCAAGAAACAATCACCCCAGTCTACACATGTTGATCCATTCCACTCAAAACACAATAGATCAGGCTGGCTTGAGATTTCCCCTTTGTCTCGCCAGCCACATGGCATTATTTTTTTTCACATTCATTCATAGATTCCTTTGTGTCCTTTCATCCCGCCTCCCTCTTTTCTGATTTGCTATCGCCGCTAGATGGCAGAAGCCTCCCCATTGGACCCTGCGGACCGCTGGAGCTTCCTGCCGGGGGCAGGAGGGCCGCCTCCCAGCTGTTCGCCCATTGTCCAATCGCAGTGGAGGGCAGCAGGGAGGCTGGGGCGGGAAGTTTGAACTCTGCAACTTTGAAAACTCTATATAAATGGCTGTATCAAATGTATTTCTTTATGCTTGCATGTGAATGATCACTGCAATTGCATCCGCTTCAGCTGAATCGCTCTAATAAACCTCGATGCCTCTTCTTCGCCTTGGCAAGAGTCTCATTTCAATTATTAATATCAATAAAATTGCTGGAATCAGGCTTCTCTGACGTCTCGCCAAGGTCATGGGTCCTCTTTGGTGCGGTCCTAGGGGCTTCTCTTACTGGGGAGACCCTTCTAAAGTCCGTATTGACTTCAATGTGAGGAGCGCTGATGAAAAAAACTTGAGATTCAAAACACTGACCTGTGAGTTTCCATATGAACATTGGGAAGAACTTCCTGACTGTGAGAGCTGTTCAGCAGTAGAACTCTCTGCCCCAAAACGTGGTGGAAGCTCCTTCTTTGGAGGCTTTTAAGCAGAGGCTGGATGGCCATCTGTCAGGGGTGCTTTGAATGGGATTGTCCTGCTTCTTGGCAGAATGGGGTTGGACTGGATGGCCCATGAAGTCTCTTCCAACTCTAGGATTCTATGATCCATGTGGTCTAGTTTTTACCTTGCAGGGTAAATCCTGCTTCAAGCCTCCAGGAGACCACACGAGGAGGACCATTGCTCCGCTTTTTTTCCATTTTGAGTTGTGCATTGAACTATAAAACATAGCAGTGCAATGTCATTTTGCTGAGCTCATTTTAGTTCCAATTGCACACACTAAGATATGCACAGGAGGTTGGTTCCTTAATCATTGGTCTTGGTAGATTTCGTATGGGTAAGTGATCCGGGCAGATCCCCTTCCCGCTCTCCTTGCTCTCCTCGGCCTCTCTTTTGAGTTCTGTGACTTTCAAGAAGGAGATGTGGTTCATTTCCTGATTAACAGGGCATTTCCTTCGGTTTTTCTTTGCTTCATGGTTAACTAGGAAGACATAATTACCTACAGACTAAAAATCTTGAAAACCTGTCAGGAGAGAAGCCTGTGTAGGTTGTGGCTTACTACTATTCACCGTAACTTATTGGATTCTTGGCATGGACATATCTGTTCATTTATTTTCCTTTTGAGTTTCTATGTTATTGAACTGTAGGCATACTTATTAGACTTGTGCATAATTTCTAGTGTAGAAACACCTTTAATGAAGCATTAAACCTTGTCTCCTCTACAGAGAGAAGGGAAAGGATCACAGAAAGAGGGGTATCTTAACTCTGATGCTTTCTATCCAGGTCTTAATGAAGGATACACCTTCTTCTGGAAGGGACTGCCCGAAGAAGACCAAAGAATGCATGGAGTTGGCTTTTTATCCAGGTCTTAATGAAGGATACAAATCAATTGCACTAGGTTGGAAAGAACACTACCAAAGCCTCCTGAACCGCAGCTCCAATGTGGCCGAAGAGGTTCTCTCACAAATCCCGCAACAACAAACCAGGGATGAGCTTGCAGCACTGCCTAGTTTGGAAGAAGTCAGCAATGCCATAGGCCAACAAAAAAAATAACAAAGCCAGCGGACATGATGGGATCCCTGCTGAAATCTTTAAAGAGGGAGGACCTGCGCTCAGAGGCGGCCCTCGGTATTTTTCAACGGTAAGCAAACAGTATTTTGGCGCCGTCCCCCCAACCAATCATTGATATATATATTCTGTTTGTCATGGGAATTCTGTGTGCCATATTTGGTTCAATTCCATCATTGGTGGAGTTCAGAATGCTTTTTGGTTGTAGGTGAACTATACATCCCAGTAACTACACTTGCCGCACTTGCTCCCTTGCCTGGCCCGCTTTGGGTCCGGAGGCGTGCCTGAAGACCCCGGCGTGTGCACCAAAAGTCACCTCTTCTCCTGACTTTCTCCTCAGCCATTGGGACCGAGAGAGAGAGAGAGAGAGAGAGAGAGAGAGGTGGAGATGCCCACTTTTCCTGAAGGTAGGCACAAAAACAAAGGAGGGAGCGGAGGTGGGAGATACCTCCAGCCGGAGGGGCTCTCTCTCTCTCTCTCTCTCTCTCTGGTCCCAATGGCTGAAGAGAAAGTCAGGAGAAGAGGCGACTTTTGGTGCGCACGCTGGGGTCTTCAGACACGCCTCCGGACCCAAAGCGGGCCAGGCGGGGGCTCCGCCCCTTGGCCCACCCGCGGATTGGGGAGAGGAGAGGAGGCAGGTGGAGCGCCAGGGGATCGGGAAAGGGAGCCGGTCATGGGGAAGGGATCGAACGCGGAGAACGATTGAGCGCCGGCTCTGCTCGCGCACCCGGTGGCCGGGTGGAGCAGGAACGAGAGGGGCTAGGCGAGGCTCAAGGGCCCGGCCCCTTTGGGAAGAGGATCGCCCGGCAGCGAGGCAAGAAAGCCGAGGCTCCCCCCGGACTGCTAGGGCTGTTGTGAGCTGAGGGGGCGCTCCTCAAGTGGCGGTCAAGGGGCATTTACAGAGGCGCCTCTGCACCCCTGGCAAAAAAAAGTGTTCTGCGACCGCTTACTTCGCGTAATGGACGAGCCGCCCCTGCCTGCACTGACACAACTCCACCAGTTCATAGAAAAAGTGTGGGTGACCGAGAAAATCCCAGCAGATTTCAAGGATGCCACCATCATCACCCTCTTCAAAAAAGGGGAAAGAACAGACTGCGGAAACTATCGAGGTATCTCCCTTCTAACCTCCGCTGGGAAAATCCTCGCAAGAATCCTTGCAAACCGCCTTCTGCCCCTCTCAGAAGACACCCTCCCAGAATCCCAGAACGGCTTCCGCCCCTCCAGAGGAACCGTGGACATGATCTTCACTGCAAGACAGCTCCAAGAAAAATGCAGGGAACAAAACCAACCTCTGTCCATGGCATTCATCGACCTTGCAAAGGCATTCGACACAGTGAATCGCAGCGCTCTCTGGACCATCCTCCACAAAATCGGGTGCCCAAACAAATTTGTGAACATCCTGCGGCTCCTCCATGATGACATGATGGCAACAGTCCTGGACAGCAATGGCTCCCAAAGTGACCCATTTAAGGTGGAATCAGGTGTCAAACAGGGATGTGTTATTGCCCCACCTATTCTCCATCTTCATCGCTATGATACTTCACCTTGTTGATGGGAAGCTTCCCACCGGAGTGGAAATCATCTATCGACAGATGGCAAGCTATTCAACCTCAGCAGACTGAAAGCCAAAACCAAGGTTACAACAACATCTGTTATAGAACTCCAGTATGCTGATGACAACGTTGTCTGTGCGCATTCAGAAGAAGACCTACAAGCCACTCTAAACATCTTCGCAGAAGCATCCGAGAAGCTCGGCCTGTCATTGAACATCGAGAAAACCAAAGACCTCTTCCAGCAGACACCAGCCAATCCTTCTCCAATGCCAGAGATACAGCTTAATGGTGTAACATTAGAAAACGTTGACCATTTCCGCTACCTTGGCAGCCACCTCTCCACCAAAGTCAACATCGACACCGAAATACAACACCGCCTGAGCTCTGCGAGTGCAGCATTTTTCCGAATGAAGCAGAGAGTGTTTGAGGACCGGGACATCTGTAGGGATACCAAGGTATCCAGGCAGCAGAAACCAATTGAGGTTCAGTCGAAATGCACAAACCTAGGACATAGCTGCTATATCTGTATTTGGTTTTTTTATTATTATTTTTTTTATTTTCATTTTCCATAATAGTACAGTGAAAGAGGGAGAACAATGTGTTATAGAGAAAGGTAGGAAGGTGGAGGTTAAATAGAAAGGTTAGGAGAGGGGTGTGGATGGGGAGGAAGGGGGGGAGGGGAGAGGAGGGTGGGTAGTTCGGGGGGCGGGGAGGAAGGCAGTGTTGACTTCCGGTTCGGGTTGCAAGGAGTAAAAATTGTTGGTCCATTGCTGTTTCTTTTAGATCATTGAATATTTTTCTTCTAATTTATTTACTGTGTCCTTCTTCTCTATAATCGTATTTGTACTTTTTCCTGCATGAACCTTTTTAATGGTTCCCAGTCAGTTTGTTTGGATTTATTTTTGTTGCTTAGGTATTGTGATAAATTGTCTAAACTCATATAGTCCATAATTTTATTTATCCAATCTTCAATTTGAGGAGATGTTTTTTCTTTCCACTTTTGGGCGATTGTAGTTCTTGCTGCAGCCGTTATATAGAAAAAAATCCTTTCATCGTTCTCTGGCAGGTTCAGATCTGTTATGTTTAAGAGATAATACTCCGGTTTCATTTCAAATTTCACGCTGACAATTTTTTGGGTGTATTTATGTATTGTCGACCAGTATTTCCTGATTGTTTTACACCCCCACCACATGTGAAAGTGGGTGCCAAGCTCTTTTTCACATCTCCAGCATCTATTGCTGTAATTTTTATTAAATTTTGATAGGCTAGAAGGTGTCCAGTACCATCTGAAATACCAGCCTTCAACTATATTTGAAGCCTTTGTGAATTTTAGTTTCTTTTTCCACACCTCTTCCCAGTCTTTCAAAAGTATTGAATGCCCTATGTCGAAGGCCCATTTTGTCATATTTTCCTTTATCCTGTCCTTTTCCAGGTTCCACTCCAGCAAGGTTTGATAAAGAATTTTTGTTAGTTTCTGATCTTTTTTCATTACTTTGTCCCAGTTTGATTCTTTAGATGTGAACCCTATCTTTTGATCTTCTTTAAAGCACTCTTTAAAGAAGCAAAGACCACCAGCACTGAAGCGATGGTCCTCTGCCATCAACTCCGCTGGGCCGGCCACGTTGTCCGGATGCTTTAAAGCACAGTTTGCCAATAGTGGAACCAGCTCATCTTGTTGTCAAATTTCCTTATTTCTTCTAGCTGTTTCAGTTCCCAAATATTGTTGCTTTTCTTTAGTAGTTTGGTATAAGAGTGCCAGTTCTCACAGGGGATCTCTCTCTTATGGAACGCCTCCGCAGGTGATACCCACAAGGGTGTTCGGTCATAAAAGAAGGGTTTATATTTGTCCCATATTTTCAATAGAGGTCCTCTGATATAATGGTTCCTGAAGTTGCTCTCTACTTTGGCTTTGCCATACCAGATGTAGGCGTGCCATCCTCTTCTAAGGTCCCACCCCTCTAGAGCCAACGTCTTTTCATTCTTCAGAGTTGCCCAGTCCTTGACCCATGATAGAGCGCATGCCTCAGAGTTGTAGATTAGGCAGTGCCAGGCCTCCCCTATCCTTCGCATCTTGCAATATCTTAAGTTTTATCCTTGGTTTCCCGTTGTTGGAACAATTGGAACAATGGTATATCTGTATTTGTTAATTAAAAATTTCACAGTCCTGCCCCTCTCGCCACTCACTGATCGCCATGGGTTTTTGGTTGGTTTGTTTTTATTTTCCCTTGGAAGATGCCTGTGCATGATTTTTTTTAATGTGTGGAATTCAGCGCACACTACTCAACATACCGTCTTCACAGACTGAAGTTCCTCAGGTGGCATAGTTTACCAAGATGACCACAGCTTCTCAATCCGTTGCAGCCTTCTTCCACATTCACAGCCATTGTAACATGTACCATGTTATCCTCTGCCTGCTCCACCGTTGAGGTCTTTGGGTCTTCGGACTGTTCTTGGACTGGGACATCCGTAGGGAGACCAAGGTGTTTGTTTATAGAGCTATTCCCCTCCCAACCCTGCTCTATGCCTGTGAGATGTGGACTGTCTACAGACATCACATGCAACTCCTGGAACGATTCCATCAGCGCTGCCTCCGGAAAATCCTGCAAATCTCTTGGGAATACAGGTGGACAAACGTCAGTGTGCTGGAAGAAGCAAAGACCACCAGCACTGAAGCGATGGTCCTCTGCCATCAACTCCGCTGGGCCGGCCACGTTGTCCGGATGCCTGACCACCGTCTCCCAAAGCAGTTGCTCTACTCTGAACTTAAGAACGGAAAACGGAATGTTGGTGGACAGGAAAAGAGATTTAAAGATGGGATCAAAGCCAACCTTAAAAACTCTGGCATAGACACTGAGAACTGGGAAGTCCTGGCCCTTGAGTGCTCCAGCTGGAGGTCAGCTGTGACCAGCAGTGCTGCAGAATTTGAAGAGGCAGGAATGGAGGGCAAAAGGGAGAAGTGTGCCAAGAGGAAGGCGCGTCAAGCCAACCCCGACCGAGACCGCCTTCCACCTGGAAACCAATGCCCTCACTGCGGAAGAAGATGCAGAGCAAGAATAGGGCTCCACAGCCACATACGGACCCACAAGAACACTGGAAGACAATCATCCTCGGAAAACGAGGGATCCCCTAAGTAAGTAAGTAAGTCAAACTATAGAATTCCTGCTGGTTTTCCACACAGCACAGAACCAGCCACCTCTGCAGTTCACCGACCACAGACTGACTGCTTTAAAATGGCTGCTCTGCCAAGTCGCAGTTGGCTCCGCCTCCATCTCATGGCAACTCAACTCAAAGCAAGCTAAGCCGGTTACCATCCCCCAATATAAGGCATTACTACATACTTACCATTACTAAGTGCTCTTACTGCCTATTACAGGGAAAACCAGCTGATCCCCAACCCATCTAAAACACAGACATGTGCTTTTCATCTCAAGAACAGAGAAACATCCCGAGCTCTGAGGATGATTACCTGAGCATTGCAGTGCACCCAAATCCCTGGGAGGAGTCACCCTGGACCGTGCTCTGACCTACAAGAAGCACTGCCTGAACATCAAGCAAAAAGTGGGTGCTAGAAACAATATCATACGAAAGCTGACTGGCACAACCTGGGGATCACAACCAGACACAGTGAAGACATCTGCCCTTGCGCTGCTACTCTGCTGCTGAGTATGCATGCCCAGTGTGGAACACATCTCACCACGCTAAAACAGTGGATGTGGCTCTTAATGAGATATGCCGCATTATCACGGGGTGTCTGCGCCCTACACCACTGGAGAAATTACACTGCTTAGCCGGTATTGCACCACCTGACATCCGCCGGGAAGTAGCAGCCAATAGTGAAAGGACCAAGGCAGAGACATCTCCAGCTCATCCCCCGTTTGGGTATCAGCCAGCACGTCAACGACTTAAATCAAGACATAGTTTTCTAAGATCTACAGAGACACTCGCTGGAACACCTCAGCAAGCGAGAGTCCAAAAGTGGCAGGCTCAAACCCAGAACCTCAATCAATGGCTGATACCCAATGAGAGACTCCCCCCTGGGCACACAGAGAGACTGGGCGACTTGGAAGGCGCTGAACAGACTGCGCTCTGGCACCACGAGATGCAGAGCCAACCTTCAGAAATGGGGCCACAAAGTGGAATCCACGACATGCGAGTGTGGAGAAGAGCAAACCACTGACCACCTGCTGCAATGCACCCTGAGCCCTGCCACATGCACAATGGAGGACCTTCTTGCGGCAACACCAGAGGCACTCCAAGGGGACAGATACTGGTCAAAGGACATTTAACTACCAATCTTGCAAACTCTGTGTCTTTTGTATGTTTGTTTGTTTGTTCTGTCAAAAATGTAATACAACTGTTCGGTTACCTGACACTTTTCAGTTACCTGAAGCCATTGGGACCGAGAGAGAGAGAGAGCCCCTCCGGCTGGAGGTATCTCCCACCTCCGCTCCCTCCTTTGTTTTTGCGCCTACCTTCAGGAAAGGTGGGCATCTCCACCTCTCTCTCTCTCTCTCTCTCTCTCTCTCTCGGTCCCAATGGCTGAGGAGAAAGTCAGGAGAAGAGGTGACTTTTGGTGCACACGCCGGGGTCTTCAGGCACGCCTCTGGACCCAAAGCGGGCCAGACAAGGGAGCAAGTGCGGCAAGTGTAGTTACTGGGATGTATAGTTCACCTACAATCAAAGAGCATTCTGAACTCCACCAATGATGGAATTGAACCAAATATGGCACACAGAACTCCCACGACAAACAGAAAATATATATCAATGATTGGTTGAAGGGGGGGGGGGGGTGCCAAAATACTGTTTCCTTACCGTTGAAAATTACCTAGGGCCGCCTCTGCCCGTGAAGTCTCTTCCAACTCTATGATTTTAGGATTCTTTGGCATCACAACTGCTGTTCTCTTTCCTTTGGATTTTGTCCTTTCTTGCTCCTTCCAATGAGTCCTCCTTCACTGCCATTCGGGGCACAAAGGGAGGTGGTGAACATCTGGAACACGTTCCTTGGCCACATTTCGTGTTTAAGACGGAGCATAAATATTTGCATCTATCCAAACAACTCTTTGAGCAGCTAAACAAATCTGTGAAGACCATGGGAATAGCTAAGGCCAGAGGGAAAAGCCAGCCTTCCATCTGAGAACACATTTTTCCTCTTGATTTCTTGTTCAGTCTCTATTTCTCCCCAAAGTGTCACAGCCCTTCTTCAAATGGTCAGTAAACCAACCCAATAACGGTGCTCTTGCTTATCAGAAATGGCATCTCTGTGTATTTGCTACCCCGTTTCCCTGAAAATAAGGCCTACCCAAAAATAAGCCTGCCTATTTTTGGAGCAAAAATTAATATAACACCTTGGGTTATATTCAGAGAAATAGGGTAGACCCTGCAAGTGATTCCATGGTATGCTTCCCACAGAGAGCATATCCCTCCGAGGAATTTCTAGGATCTCCAATCCAAGCTGGGATCAGAGGTAAGTTAATTCAATTTTCCAGTTTTGCAGAGACAGAACTAACATTTCCAACTGCTTTTAGGACATTCTCTTATGCCCCCTCTTTCCTCCACTGTCCTCAGTTTACTTGCATTACTGCAAGTAGAGCTCCAAGTGTGTGAGTAGTTTCCATTCAATGAATTCAGCAGAGGAAAGAGGAAACCAAGTGGTTCCTAACCTTTTTTGAACAGGGACCACTTTGACCAGGGACCACTCTCCACTTATTTACTTAGGTGATCCTTCGTTGTCCAAGGATGATGGTCCTCCAAGTCTGGTGTCCTGGTGCAGAAGAAGATGCAGAGAAAGAATAGGGCTCCACAGCTACATACGGACCCACAAGAATATTGGAAGACAATCCTCCATGGAAAACGAGGGATCGCCTAAGTAAGGTGTCCTGGTGGTGGGTCCATAGGTGACTGTGGAGCCCAATTCTTGACCTGCATGTTCTCCATCGGTTTCCAGGTGGAAGGCAGTCCCGTTCCGGGCTGGCTTGACGCGCCTTCCTCTTGGCACGTTTCTCTCTTTCGCCCTCCACTTGTGCCTCTTCAAATTCTGCAGCACTGCTGGTCACAGCTGACCTCCAGCTGGAGCGCTCAAGGGCCAGGGCTTCCCAGTTCTCAGTGTCTATGCCACAGTTTTTAAGGTTGGCTTTGAGTCCATCTTTCAATCCCTTTTCCTGTCCACCAACATTTCGTTTTCCATTCTTGAGTTCGGAGTAGAGCAACTGCTTTGGGAGACGGTGGTTGGGCATAAGGACAACGTGGTCGGTCCAGCGGAGTTGATGGCAGAGGACCATCACTTCAATGCTGGTGGTCTTTGCTTCTTCCAGCACTCTGATGTTTGTCCGCCTGTCTTCCCAAGAGATTTGCAGGATGTTCCAGAGGCAGCGCTGATGGAATCATTCCAGGAGTTGCGTGTGACGTCTGTAGACAGTCCACGTTTTGCAGGCATAGAGCAGGGTTGGGAGGGGAATGGCTTTATAAACAAGCCCCTT
>NW_026847771.1:108661041-108705022 GCF_025583915.1 Anolis sagrei ordinatus | reverse complement strand
TGTAGGTGAACTACAACTCCCAAACTCAAGGTCAATATCCACCAAATCCTTCTAGTATTTTCTGTTCACCATAGGAGTTTTGTATGCCAAGTTTAGTTCAATTCCATCGTTAGTGGAGTTCAGAATGCTCTTTGATTGTAGGTGAACTATAAATCCGAGCAACTACAACTCCCAAATGTCAAGGTCCATTTCTCCCCAAATTCCACCAGTGTTCTCATTTGGGATTATTGAATATTCCTACCAAGTTTGATCCAGATCTGTCATTGTTTGAGTCCACCGTGCTCTCTGGATGTAGGTGAACTACAACTCCAAAACTCAAGGTCAATGCCCACCAAACCCTTCTAGTATTTTCTGTTGGGTCATGGGGATTCTGTGTGGGAAGTTTGCCTGAATTTTGTCGTTCGTGAGGTTCAGAAGGCTCTTTGATTGTAGGTGAACTATAAATCCGAGCAACTACAATTCCCAAATGTCAAGGTCTATTTCCCCCCAAACTCCACCAGTGTTCACCTTTGGGATTATTGAATATTCATGCCAAGTTTGGTCCTGATTGATCATTGTTTGAGTCCACAGTGCTCTCTAGATGTAGGTGAACTACAACTCCAAAGCTCAAGTTCAATGCCCACCAACCCCTTCTACTGCTTTTTGTTGGTCATGGGAGCCCTGTGGTTTAATTCAATCATTGGTGGACAAGTTTGGTTCAATTCCATCGTTAGTGGAGTTCAGAATGCTCTTTGATTGTAGGTGAACTATAAATCCCAGCAACTACAACTCCCAAATGCCAAGGTCTATTTTCCCCAAACTCCAGCAGTGTTCACATTTGGGCATATTGAGTATTTGTGCCAAGTTTGGTCCAGATCTATCATTGTTTGAGTCCACAGTGCTCTCTGAATGTAGGTGAACTACAACTCCAAAACTCAAGGTCAATACCCACCAAAGCCTTCCAGCATTTTGTGTTGGCCATGGGAGTTCTGTATACCAAGTTTAGTTCAATTCCATCGTTACTGGAGCTCAGAATGCTCTTTGATAGTAGGTGAACTATAAATCCCAGCAACTACAACTCCCAATGTCAAGATCTGTTTTCCTCAAATTCCACCAGTGTTCACATTTGGGATTATGGAATATTCCTGCCAAGTTTGGTCCAGATCTATCATTGTTTTGAGTCCACAGTGCTCTCTGGATGTAGGGGAACTACAACTCCAGAACTCAAGGTCAATGTCCACCAAACCCTTCTAGTATTTTCTGTTGGTCATGGGAGTTCTGTATGCCAAGTTTGGTTCAATTCCATCCTTAGTGGAGTTCAGAATGCTCTTTGATAGTAGGTGAACTACAAATCCCAGCAACTACAACTCCCAAATGTCAAGGTCTGTTTTCCTCAAAGTCCACCAGTGTTCATATTTGGGCATATTGAGGATTCGTGCCAAGTTTGGTCGCGGCACTAGGACCTATACGGCAAACCTTCAATGCCGTTACACAATTAACAAGGAAAGACAACACACAAACACAGGGAGAGGCTTTCCCCATCCTTTCCCATCTCTGGCATCTCATCTTTTTGGGCTCAACTTTTCAAAGTCTCTCTTGTTCTTCTTCTCTTTCTCTGTGTTATTGTTCCCAAGGGGAATCGTTCTCATTGATTCCCCCATTAAGTCATCCTTTGAACCTCTGACCAGGTTTCATGGGGAAAGAGAAGAGAGCAGGGGGATTTCGGTTTATTTGTTTATGATTTAATGATTGTGTGATTTAAGTTGCGGTGAGTTTTCCTCATTTCCACCTGAATGTGAGGAAGAACTTCCTGGCTGTGAGAGCTGTTCAGCAGTGGAACTCTCTACCTCAGTGTTTCTCCACCTTCCTAATGCCGTGACTCCTTAATCCAGTTCCTCGTGTTGTGGTGACCCCCAACCATAACATTATTTTCGTTGCCACTTCATAACTGTAATTTTGCTACTCTTAGGAATTGTAATGTAAATATCCAACATGCAGGATGTATTTTCATTCACTGGACCAAATTTTGTTGGGCTGGGAGGGGATTGATTTTGTCATATGGGAGTTGTAGTTGCTGGGATTTATAGTTCATCTACAATCAAAGAGCATTCTGAATTTCACCAACGATGGAATTAAACCAAACTTGACTAACAGAACTTCCACTGGAAGGGTCTGGTGGGCATTGAACTTGAGTTTGGCAGTTGTAGTTCCCCTAAATCCAGAGAGCACTGTGGACTCAAAAAATGATGGATCTGGACCAAACTTGGCACAAATACTCAGTATGCCCAATTGTGAACACTGGTGGAGTTTTGGGGAAGATAGACCTTGACATTTGGGAGCTGTAGTTTCTGGGATTTATAGTTCACCTACAATCAAAGAGCAGTCTGAACCCCACCAACGATAGCATTGGGCCAAACTTCCCACAAGAACCCCCATGACCAACAGAAAATACACTATTGTGCTTTCTGATGGTCTTTGGTGACCCCTCTGACACTCCCTCGTGACCCCCCCCCCCCCCAACAGAGTCCACAGCACACACTCTGCTGGCTGTTGTATTGGATCACACGTCGGATACTTCCCAAGTGACTAGGACTGTGTGATGTATTGGTGAATAATGCATGCAGATCCCAGTAAGGTGGCCTTCTGCAGCTGGCAGGTGGTAATCTTGTCAGCGCCAATTGTGTTTAAGTGCAGGCCAAGGTCTTTAGGCACTGCACCCAGTGTGCCCATCACGACTGGGACCACCTTTACTGCCAAACTCATATCGTGTCAGCATTTCCAGTTGTTTCTCTGCAATCCTGCTGTCACCTGGGATTGCAACATTGATGATCCATACTTTGGTTTTTAACACGATCGTGAGGTCAGGAGTGTTGTGCTCCAAAACTCTGTCTGTCTGAATCCGGAAGTCCCAGAGGAGTTTGGCGTGTTCATTCTCTGTAACTTTTTCCAGCTTGTGATCCCACCCGTTCTTTGTCGCAGGCAGATGGTGTTTGTGGCACAAGTTCTAATGGATCATCTGAGCAAGGGTGTTGTGCCTCTGCTTGGAGTCTGTCCGCAATCTTCTTGCAGCAGCTGAGGATGGGATCGATTGTTTCACCTGCTTCCTTGCAGAGTCTACTTTTGGGATCTGTTGTCGACTTTTCAGTTCTGGCTTGGATGGCCTTGGTTCGAATGGCTTCTTCTTGGGTTTCCAGAATCAGGCCCTCCTTTGTCTCCTTTCTAAGAGTTCCATTTGTGAGCCACAGCCATGTTTTTCCTTTGTCCATTTGCCTCTCAATGTTTCCCAGGAACTGTCTATGGAGAACCTTCTTCTCCGGCTAGTTTTCTCTTCTGCTCTGGATTGTGTTTTTACGGTATGCACTCTTTGTCTTTTGCACTTGAAGCAGTTTACTACTCTTGACTTCCCTCAATGTTGTTGTTGTTGTTGTTGTTCTATGGAGGTTTTTAAACAGAGGCTGGATGGCCATCTGTCAGGGGTGCTTTGAACGTGGTTGTCCTGCTTCTTGGCAGAATGGAGTTGGACTGGATGGCCCATGAGGTCTCTTCCAACTCTAGGATGCTAGGACTAAGTTTGATGTGTGTTGCTGTGATGGTGCAAATGTATCCGATTGGATGGTGATTACGTTGTGTACGTTTTGTATCAAGGACAGTCCAGGCTACAATCTGGAGCAACATCTGCTGTTCTAGGTTCATTCATCACAGTTGGCAAAACTTTTTGACCCACTCTGGTAGTAAACATACAACCAAATCAAACTTAATGTGCTGTCGAAGGCTTTCCTGTCTGGAATCACTGGGTTGCTGTGAGTTTTACGGGTTGCCTGGACATGTTCCAGAAGCATTCTCTCCTGACGTTTCATCCACATCTATGGCCAGCAAACTCAGAGGTTGGGAGGGCTGTTGGAAACTAGGCATTCTGGATGGAAATACTGGGTTGCTGTGAGTTTTCCAAGCTGCTTGATCATGTTCCAGAAGCATTCTCTCCTGACGTATCACCCACATCTATGGCAGGCCTCCTCAGAGGTTGTGAGGGCTGTTGGGAACTAGGGATGCTCAATGGAAATACTGAGTTGCTGTGAGTTTTCCAGGCTGCTTGATCATGTTCCAGAAGCATTCTCTCCTGACATTTTGCCCACATCTATGGCTGGCAAACTCAGAGGTTGTGAGGGCTGTTGAAAACTAGGGATGCTCAATGGAAATACTGAGTTGCTGTGAGTTTTCCAGGCTGCTTGATCATGTTCCAGAAGCATTCTCTCCTGACGTTTCACCCACATCTATGGCAGGCATCCTCAGTGGTTGTGAGGGCTGTTGGAAACTAGGGATGCTCGATGGAAATACTGGGTTGCTGTGAGTTTTCCAGGCTGCTTGATCATGTTCCAGAAGCATTCTCTCCTGACGTTTTACCCACATCTCTGGCTGGCATCCTCAGAGGTTGAGAGGTCTGTTGGAAACGAGGCAAGTGAGGTTTATATATCTGTGGAATGATGTCCAGGATGGGAGAAAGAACTCTTGCCTGCTTGAGGCAAGTGTGAGTGTTGCTATTGGCCACGCTGATTAGCATTTAATGGTCTTGTAGCTTCAAAGCCTGGCTGATTGCTGTCTGGGGTGATCCTTTGTTGGGTTAGGCTCAAGAGCAAGCAACTGTAATAATCATAATAATCACTGTGCTGTCAGAGTCTTATTATTATTATTATTATTATTATTATTATTATTATTATTATTACATCACTGACCTTTTGACAACACAGAGTAAGTTGCAGCAGATAACCTCAAGGATCATAATATTGCATAACTGGCAAAACTCAGGTTGTCAGGAGCAAAGGGTTTGGCTTATTTGAAATCCAATTAGCCCATTAATTAAGTGACACAGTTGACACAGTTCCATTTGAGTTGATTAACTGACACCAAAATCCCAGCATTAAATTTTTTCTGTTGTGCTAAGGCTGTAGTCCTCATGAATATGAATTAATCCCACAAAACTTAGCAATATTCAACATCCAGCTGAATATGGAAAGAATGGAGCTAATTTTAGCCCAAATAACTATTGGCCAATGGAACTCTTGCATTCTCTGCTACTAGTGATTGTTTTTCATCGCTGATTGTTTTTAAGTGCAGGCCATGGTCTTGAGGCACTGCACCCACTGGGACTCCCTTGACTGGCTTGTGCCAGAGTCTTTGCAGTTCTCTCTTTAAGTCCTCATTCTATCTTTAAGTCCTTACCAGAGTCTAGTATGGTTGTTGTTGTTAATACAAGGGTTGAATGAAAAGTAATGCCTCCACTTTCGTAACTCCTCAACAGATGACAGTACTGGTATGCGGCAGGTACTGGCTTGTTCAGTAGACTCTCCTCTCCAGTTCCATTTTGATGGGAAGCCTTAGTATTGAAAGGACCTTCGTAACTCCCCAATAGATGGCAGTACTAGTATGTGGCAGGTATTGGCTTGTTCAGTAGACTCTCCTCTACAGTTCCATTTTGGTGTCTATGGAGAATGCCGGCTCTTTGGCTTAGAAATGGAGATGAGCACCAGAGTTGGACATGACTGGACTTAAGGTCAGGGGAAAATCTTTCCCTTACTATGGGGTTGAAAAATACTGAGTGCCAAGGAGACTGAAATGAAGCCATCGCTCCCCAAAAGATTCTGTGCCTTCAGTTCAATTTTCCTTCATTTTCCAAGCTTGTAGCACTTGACCCACTAAAAAACCTGTTTGCTGACCATTCAGAAATGTCAGCACTCATCGTAAAAGATTGGGCAAAGTGAACAAGGGAATGCGATTAAAGGCTGAGTCGTCCTTACCCGAAATGCCTAGAATCAAAGGTATTTGGGACTTAAAGGGGATTTTTGGAATATCTGTATTTGCATAGATGCACATAATGAGGAATCTTAGAGATAAGACCCAAGTCTAAACACGAAATCCGTTTATGTTTCATATACACCTGACATACATCACCCGGAGGTGGTTATATACTCTGTGTTTAATCAAATTGTGCATGAAACAAAGTTTGTGAGACCTCACAACCTGTGAGGATGCGTGCCATAGGTGTGGGAGAAACGTCAGGAGAGAGTGCTTCTGGAACATGGCCAGTCAGCCCAGAAAACTCACAGCAACCCAGTCATTCCAGCTCTGAAAGCCTTCAACAACAAAAAGTTTGTGTACATGGAACTATTAGAAGCAAAGGTGTCCCTGTTTCAGGTACCCGGTGCACAGTTTTGGGAATTGGAGTATTTCCGACTGAGAGAAGGAACGTTCTGTGCAGAGAGCCAGTATCAGAGCTCTGTGTCCCCTTCTCCCTCCATTGCCATATAATCCAGATTATCAAAGCAGACAATCCACACTATCTGCTCTGAACTGCATTATATGAGTCTACACTACTCTATAATCCAGTACAAAGCTAATAATCAGGATTTTAGATGGCAGGACTTTAGCTGCACCCCTTTTTCAATGTTGCCATGATCTGCTTGAATGAAAGGTGAAGAATCATTATAATCCTCAATTGGGATGGGATTTTATAAATGTGGATTTAATATGATGTGGTTGAATGAATGGAAGAATGGAAGTTGCATGAGTGGAGTTGTTAATTTTGGGAGCAGCAGCAAAATATTAAGGTCTGCAATAAGTAACTACCTGCTTGCTGGACTGTGATTAAAACCTGCTAATAAGAGCTGAAAAGTAAACTCTGATAAAAACTGTGACAATAGTTCTTTCAAGTTAAGGAAATGTTTACGAACCCACACGATCTCTTCGATCATCTGGAGAGGCCTTGCTCACGATCCCACCGGCATCGCAAGCACGATTGGTGGGGACGAGGGACAGGGCCTTCTCGGTGGTGGCCCCTCGACTCTGGAACTCTCTCCCTAAGGATATCAGGCATGCCCCAACGCTGGCAGTTTTTAGGAGGAGCTTGAAAACGTGGTTGTTCCAGTGTACCTTCCCAGAATAAGGAAACTCCAAGGAAGATGTTCCCAAATGCACTTGGGAAAATGGAAGGGAAAAGGAAGAGTGGCCGACCAAGGGCAAGGTGGATGGATGGCATCCTTGAAGTGACTGGACTGACCTTGAAGGAGACCCTGGGGGTGGTGACGGCCGACAGGGAGCTCTGGCGTGGGATGGTCCATGAGGTCACGAAGAGTCGGAGACGACTGAACGAATGAACAACAAGAGATCTAGGATGTCTGCACGCCCCATCCCCCTCCAAATACCTACCCTTTTCACCTGGTCATGCCCAGCATATTTTTGAAATTTTAATTATTTCATTTGGCCCTGCCATAGATTTTAATGCGTCGTGGTATGTTGTTAATGTTTATTGCTTTGTTTTGAGTTCATTTATTGTCGTGTTGTTGTTGTTGCTGTTGTTGTTGTTGTTTTTACTGATGTATTTGGGCTCGGCCTCTTGTAAGCCGCACCAAGTCCTCCAGGAGATGGTAGCGGGGTATAAATAAAGGATTATTATTATTATTATTATTATTATTATTATTATTATTATTTGCAACATCCCTTATGTTAAAAAGGAAGTCAACATACTTACCTACTTAGGCTATCCCTCCTTGTCCGAGTAGGATAATCCTCCAGGGTGGGTCCGTAGGTGACTGCGGAGCCCTATTCTTGATCTGCATGTTCTCCCACAATGAAGGCATTGGTTTCCAGGTGGAAGGCAGTCCGGGTCTGGGTTGGCTTGATGCACCTTCTTCTTGGCACGATTCTCTCTTTCACCCACCATTAGTGCCTCTTCAAATTCTGCAGCACTGCTGGTCACAGCTGACCTCCAGCTGGAGCGCTCAAGGGCCAGGTCCTCCCAGTTCTCTCTCGGTGTCTGCCAAAGTTTTAAAGGTTGGCTTGTGTCCAGAGGAGAGCTACTAAAATGATAAAAGGTCTGGAGAACAAGCCCTATGAGGAGCGGCTTAAGGAGCTGGGCATGTTTAGCCTGAAGAAGAGAAGGCTGAGAGGGGATGAGAGTCATGTATAAATAAATGGAGGAGGAGGAGGAGGGAGCAAGCTTCCTTTCTGCTTCCTTGGAGACTAGGACGCAATGGAACAATGGCGTCAAACTACAAGAGAGGAGATTCCATCTGAACATGAGGAAGAACTTCCTGACTGTGAGAGCCGTTCAGCAGTGGAACTCTCTGCCCGAGTGTGGTGGAGGCTCCTTCTTTGGAAGCTTTTAAACAGAGGCTGGATGGCCATCTGTCAGGGGGTGATTTGAATGCAATATTCCTGCTTCTTGGCAGGGGGTTGGACTGGATGGCCCATGAGGTCTCTTCCAACTTTGATTCTATGATCTTTAAATCTCTTTTCCTGTCCACCAACATTCCGTTTTCCGTTCTTGAGTTCGGAGTAGAGCAACTGCTTGGGAGACGGTGGTCAGGCATCTGGACAACGTGGCCAGTCCAGCGGAGTTGATGGCGGAGGACCATCGCTTCAATGCTGGTGGTCTTTGCTTCTCCCCGCACGCTGACATTTGTCCGCTTGTCTTCCCCAAGAGATTTGCAGGATTTTCCAGAGGCAGAGCTGATGGAATCGTTCCAGGAGTTGCATGTGATGTCTGTAGACAGTCCACGTTTCGCAGGCGTATAGCAGGGTTGGGTTGGGAGGACAATAGCTTTATAAACAAGCCCCTTGGTCTCCCTACGGATGTCCCGGTCCTCAAACACTCTCTGCTTCATTTGGAAACATAATATCAACACCTATCAAGAAGCGTCAACATCTGGCCAGGAAACTGAGATGGATCCAGGATGGAAGACATCTATCATTAACTTACAACTTTGGGATGACATCAACAGAATATTCCTATAAAATACTCAGTCTAATAATGCTCAAAGTGTGGCAGACCTGAGGAGTCTGGTCCATCCACTGTGCCCTGCTCCATGGGAAGGAGAGAGATGGTGTACCTATGGAGAGTGGCAGACTTGCACGGGAGCAGTCTGGTCACTTTGGGGCTTCTTTCTCAAGGGAAGAAGAAGAAGTGCGCTTTTGGAGTCTTAGATTTTGTGCAGGGAGTCAGGTTCTGCTGTAGGGAAAACAGAGATCTGGTCCTTGGCATTGTGCTTAGGGAAGAAGTTTTGGCATTTCAGCATTTTGAAGTTTTGGCAATATGGAACTACGCATTGACCGACTGCAGGAAAGCAAGGTGCTTCTCCAAGGAGGGAGAATATTTAGGTGCACGAGGATGAATGCATGTACGTGTGTGTGAATGTTGAGTGAAAATATAATTCCCCTTTGTTTATTTGTTAGCCATGTAATTGTATCTAATGCAGTTGCATAGAACCTGTCTGTCTGCATATCCAATGTCATACTATATCTAATTTTCTTTTTGTAATCTGATCTACCCTCTCACACTGGAAATTGCAATAAAAAGAACCTATGCTTTAAAGTTATTGAAAAGTCATTCATGACAAATGATTTAAGTGGGAAGTGTCATTCTCCAACTCATAGAATCCTAGAATCCTAGAGTTGGAAGAGACCTCCTGGGCCATCATCCAGTCCAACCCCATTCTGCCAAGAAGCAGGAATATTGCATTCAAATCACCCCTGACGGATGGCCATCCAGCCTCTGTTTAAAAGCTTCCAAAGAAGGAGCCTCCACCACACTCCCTCCGGGGCAGAGAGTTCCACTGCTGAACAGCTCTCACAGTCAGGAAGTTTATTTTTATTTATTTATTTATTTGGGGCGTTTCTACCCCGCCCTTCTCAACCCCCGAGGGGGGACTCATGGCAGCTTACAAAAGGCACAATTCGATGCCCAACAATTCACAAAATACAATATACAATTTACAATTTAACATCAACAGTTAGTACTAGTTAAAACAATCAAATCAATACAATAACAGCAATAAAATCATCGTGTGGTCAATGTTCGCCGATTTATAAATCCATTATCCATCCAGCATTGTCATTGTCCTTTCCTACTCTGGTCGTCATTGTCTTTGGTCCATCTGCCAGCTTACCTGAAGGCCTGGTCCCAAATCCAGGTATTTAACTTCCTCCTGAAGGAGAGGAGGGATGTTGATGACCTAATTTCCCCGGGGAGCGCATTCCACAGGCGAGGGGCCACCACCGAGAAGGCCCTGTCCCTCGTCCCCACCAGCCTCACTTGTGATAAAGGTGGGGCCGAGAGCAGGGCCTCCCCGGAAGATCTTAAACTCCGAGGTGGGACATAGAGGGAGATAAGTTCTTCCTCATGTTCAGATGGAATCTCCTTTCTTGTAAGTTTGAAGCCATTGTTCCATTGCGTCCTAGTCTCCAGGGAAGCAGAAAGGAAGCTTGCTCCCTCCTCCTCCCTGTGTCTTCCTCTCACATATTTATACATGGCTATCATGTCTCCTCTCATCCTTCTCTTCTTCAGGCTAAACATGCCCAGCTCCTTAAGCCGCTCCTCATAGGGCTTGTTCTCCAGACCCTTCATCATTTTAGTTGCCCTCCTCTGAACACATTCCAGCTTGCCAATATTGTGATGCCCAGTAGGCCTCTAAATATCTGTACTCATGTCTGCCTCCAAATTGCTTGTCAACTTATGGCAACCCCATGGATTTTATTAAACAAGAAAACAATCGTGATCAGATAGCCCTTGCGCAAGTCCCAATGGTTTCAACTGGAGAAGTACAATTGAACAAAACCCATTGCATGATATGACACTTTCCTATGGTCGCACTGACATTATTCATTGGGGTTTCTGACCTAGTAAGCAAGCCTGACCCATTGCATGTTACTGGTTCTGCATCGACTGCAAACCCCGAACGTTCATGAGATTTGTCAACAAATAGCTCGAAGTCACTGTTCTTTCTTTCTTTCTTTCTCTTCTTCCAGCTACATTGCTTTGATCGCGATGGCCATCCAGCAGAGCCCGTCCAACAAGGTCACCCTGTCTGGGATTTACGACTTCATCATGAAAAAGTTCCCTTATTACCGGACCAACCAGCGGGCCTGGCAGAACTCCATCCGGCACAACCTCTCCCTCAACAGCTGCTTTGTCAAGGTAAGACGGTCACAAAGCGCCTTCAAGATTCAGGGAGATCCCACTCCCTTTTCAGCCTTTGTACTACTACTACTACTACTAGTGATAGTGATAATAATAATACTACTAATAATAGCAGAAACCCCAGAGGCCATCCAGTCCAACCTCCTTCTGCCTTGCAGGAAAAGCACAATCAAAGCACCCTCAAGAGATAGCCATCCAGCCTTTGTACTACTACTACTACTAGTGATAGTGGTAATAATAATAATAATAATAATAATAATAATAATAATAATAATAATAGCAGAAACCCCAGAGGCCATCCAGTCCAACCTCCTTCTGCCTTGCAGGAAAAGCACAATCAAAGCACCCTCAAGAGATAGCCATCCAGCCTTTGTACTACTACTACTACTAGTGATAGTGGTAATAATAATAATAATAATACTACTAATAATAGCAGAAACCCCAGAGGCCATCCAGTCCAACCTCCTTCTGCCTTGCAGGAAAAGCACAATCAAAGCACCCTCAAGAGATAGCCATCCAGCCTTTGTACTACTACTACTACTAGTGATAATAGTAATAATAATAATAATAATAATAATAATAATAATAATAATAATAATAGCAGAAACCCCAGAGGCCATCCAGTCCAACCTCCTTCTGCCTTGCAGGAAAAGCACAATCAAAGCACCCTCAAGAGATAGCCATCCAGCCTTTGTACTACTACTACTACTAGTGATAGTGGTAATAATAATAATAATAATAATAATAATAATAATAATAATAGCAGAAACCCCAGAGGCCATCCAGTCCAACCTCCTTCTGCCTTGCAGGAAAAGCACAATCAAAGCACCCCCAACAGATGGCCATCCAGCCTTTGTACTACTACTACTACTACTAGTAGTAGTAGTGATAGTGATAGTAATAATACTACTAATAATAACAGAAACCCCAGAAGCCATCCAGTCCAACCTCCTTCTGCCTTGCTGGAAAAGCACAATCAAAGCACCCCCAACAAATGGCCATCCAGCCTTTGTACTACTACTACTACTACGAGTGATTGTGATGATGATGATGATGATGATGATGATGATGATGATGATAATAATAATAATAATAATAATAATAATAATAATACCAGAGGCCATCCAGTCCAACCTTCTTCTGCCTTGCAGGAAAAGCACAATCAAAGCACCCCCAACAGATTGCCATCCAGCCTTTGTACTACTACTACTAGTAGTAGTAATAGTGATAGTGATAATCTGAAGTTCCCCAAATCCCCAGCTAACATGGTCAGGATGATGGGCATCACACTAAACAAGGAAATGGGAAAGCATTGTGATCTACGTTTCCCAATCATGCTGTACATGCCACTACCCTAAACCAGGGATGTTTTGCTAGATTATTAAAAACATAATAATATAAACAAACATGGAACACTCCCTTATTCTTAGCCATGCTGCACATCCAACCAAGAATTAGGATCTCTCTGTTTTTTCCCCAAGTGCCAAATTTGCCGAAATTTGTGCTTGCAAATGCAAGCAAATACCACATTTCGCAGGCATATAGCAGGGTAAACAAGTCCCCTGGAAGTCATAGAATCCTAGAATCAAAGAGTTGGAAGAGACCTCATGGGCCATCCAGTCCAACCCCCTGCCAAGAAGCAGGAATATTGCATTCAAATCACCCCCCACAGATGGCCATCCAGCCTCTGTTTAAAAGCTTCCAAAGAAGGAGCCTCCACCACACTCCGGGGCAGAGAGTTCCACTGCTGAACGGCTCTCACAGTCAGGAAGTTCTTCCTCATGTTCAGATGGAATCTCCTCTCTTGTAGTTTGAAGCCATTGTTCCATTGCATCCTAGTCTCCAGGGAAGCAGAAAGGAAGCTTGCTCCCTCCTCCTCCCTGTGGCTTCCTCTCACATATTTACACATGGGTATCATGTCTCCTCTCAGCCTTCTCTTCTTCAGGCTAAACATGCCCAGCTCCTTAAGCCGCTCCTCATAGGGCTTGTTCTCCAGACCCTTGATCATTTTAGTCGCCCTCCTCTGGACACATTCCAGCTTGTCAATATCTCTCTTGAATTGTGGTGCCCAGAATTGGACACAATATTCCAGGTGTGGTCTAACCAAAGCAGAATAGAGCATGGGGAGCATGACTTCCCTGGATTTAGACACTATGCTCCTCTTGATGCAGGACAAAATCCCATTGGCTTTTTTTGCCGCCACATCACATTGTTGGCTCTTGTTTAACTTGTTGTCCACAAGGACTCCAAGATCTTTTTCACACGTACTGCTCTCGAGCCAGGCGTCATCATCTCCCATTCTGTATCTTTGCATTTCGTTTTTCCTGCCAAAGTGGAGTATCTTGCATTTGTCCCTGTTGAACTTCATTTTGTTAGTTTTGGCCCATCATCTCTCTAATCTGTCAAGATCGTTTAGAGAGATCTCCCAACGGATGTCCTGGTCCTCAACACTGTCTGCTTCATTAGGAAGAATGCTGCACTCGCAGAGCTCAGGAGGTGTATTTCAGTGTCAATGTTGACTTTTGTGGAGAGGTGGCTGCCAAGGGAGTGGAAATGGCATAGCAGATGGATTGCCTGGTGCATGCTGGAAGATCACTTTGTTCTTCTTGATGTTCAATCAGAGGCTCAGGTTCTTGTATGCTTCTGCAAATGTGTTGAGAGTGGATTGTAGGTCTTCTTCTGAATGTGCACAGACTATGTTATCATTGGCATATTGGAGTTCTATAACAGATGTTGTTGTAAGCCCATCTTTATTTGCATAATTTCTACCCTGCTCATATCAGCCCGAAGGCGACTCAGAGCGGCGATCTTTCAATCTTTTTTCCCATCCTCCAATGTTACGCTTCCCATTCTTGAGTTCAGAGTAGAGTCACTGCTTTGGGAGATGTGGCCAGTCCAGCGGAGGTGATGGTGGAGGAGCATGGCTTCAATGCTGGTAGTCTTTGCTTCTTGATGTTCAATCAGAGGCTCAGCTTCTTGTATGCTTCTGTAAAGGTGTTTAGAGTGGTTTGTAGGTCTTCCTCTGAATGCGCACAGAGTACGTTATCATCGGCATATTGGAGTTCTATAACAGATCTTGTTGTAAGCCCATTTTTCAATCTTTTTCCTCGTCCTCCAATGTTACATTTCCCATTCTTGAGTTCAGAGTAGAGTCACTGCTTTGGGAGACGTGGCCAATCCAGCGGTGATGATGGTGGAGGAGCATGGCTTCAATGCTGGTAGTCTTTGCTTCTTGATGTTCAGTCAGAGGCTCAGCTTCTTGTATGCTTCTGCAAAGGTGTTGAGAGTGGATTGTAGGTCTTCCTCTGAATGCGCACAGAGTACGTTATCATCGGCATATTGGAGTTCTATAACAGATGTTGTTGTAAGCCCGTCTTTCAATTTTTTTCCTGTCCTCTAATGTTACGTTTCCCATTCTTGAGTTCAGAGTAGAGTAACTGCTTTGGGAGGTGTGGCCAGTCCAGCAGAGTTGATGGTAGAGGATCATCGCTTCAATGCTGATGGTCTTTGCTTCTTCCAGCACGCTGACATTTCTCCGCCTGTCTTCCCAAGAAATTTGCAGGATTTTTCAGAGGCAGCACTGATGGAATCATTCCAGGAGTTGCATGTGACATCTGTAGACAGTCCATGTTTCACAGGCATATAGCAGGGTTGGGAGGACAATAGCTTTGCATTCAGAGGAGACATGCAAAAAGAGAGGTCTTTCCCAGGATCCTGTTCCTGGTCTTTTCATCTAGAACAGTGGTTCTCAACCTTCCTAATGCTGTGACCCCTAAATACAGTTCCTCTTGTTGTAGTGACCCCCAACCATAAAATTATTTTTGTTGCTACTTTAGAACCGTAATTATTCTACTGTTATGAATCGTAATGTAAATGTATTTTCATTGTTACAAATTGAACATAATTAAAGCATAGTGATTAATCAGGGAAACAACATGTTTTGGGGAGGTTGGACAATGGATGATGGGATCTACAGTACCTCTGTGTAGTGGAATCTACCTTTAAGACGACAAGGCTGAAGCCTGCATGACAGTAGCTGTCATCTTGGAAGGCAGGCAGAGATAGGAGGAGGAGTCAAGCCGACTCCTGATTGGGTATAGCAATTAGGGGAGGAGTCGGTTGAGAGAGGGAAATAAGCTGTCAGCTTTGGAGAGAGGAGGAGAAGTGTTTGGAGTTCAGACACAGAAGGATGGAATGTTAAGATAGGAAGTTACAGTAGGAATCTGACAGGGAAAGAAAGTTTTAAGTGAGCCTTTAGAATAGGGAATAAGCAGACAGACAAGGGCTAYGGTTACTGTATWAYTAGGATRAGTAACAGAAAYACRTGTCTGTTTATACTGAGYAAAAGTATAAGAGWGCTTATTTGCCCTGTYGGAGAGACAGATAGGGARCTGTTCTCCYAGTYWTACWGTMRCTAAAGATAGAGCAYTGTGMTTAAGGYATCTCACAGRTGATAAAWGCTTTACTGTCAGMGGAACTARTTGRTTAAGTAACTAAGTCTCWACAWCTGAATTACGCTTCTGTACCMCTCATTATATGAGWKGATYTTTGTTTAAAGWTRAATAAATCTTTCTTAGTTCACTGTTAACTGGTGTATGCCTCAGTCTATCCATTTCCTCAGAACTCACTCTGTCAAACCATTTTAAAGTCCAGTCAGCCAGTGAAGAAGCCATAGAAGAACAAGGGCAAACACACCTCACCTACAACACATTCACACCTTTGGTACCTCAGGCCAATAAAAGCTGAGGTGGTGGCAGTCATACCTAACAAGAACATCGGTCATTTATAATATTTTATTCTCTCTTGCCTTGAGGAGCAGAGGTGGGATTGATTGCTTGTCCCCTCTGCCAAGATTATCGTTGATTGATTTTTATTATACTCTGACTTCCACAGACTTGGGTTGCCCAGCTCGGGGGGCAGGATCTGGCCCTGTGGGGAGCCATTTTGAGGAAGGGGCATGGCCAAAGGAGGTGACCTCGCGACCCCTCCAAAATGGCCAAGCGACCCCCCTGGGGGTTGTGACCCCCAGGTTGAGAACCACTGATCTGGAAATCCCCATAAGTTTCTGATGGCATAAACCGAAAGGCAGGACTATCCATACATAGGAAAGCGTGGGAAGAAAGATCAAAGCAGATGAAGTGAGGATCGTGTGCAGAACCATGCCAGCCTCTGCGTCGCTCCTCCAGAAGGTTAAACAAGAAACAGAGAAAACGGTTCCATCTAGCGTGCACGCGTACGGAGCAAATTGGAAGCATTTGCTTTGATTTTTACCTACAACTTCTATAATTAGAGAGCCTGGGATTCAACAGCTTGTCATATGTGTTTACATGAGTCGTGCATTTAAATGGATGCAGATGTCGAAATGGCAGGACTCGCAGAACACACGCACAAAGGCCGGAGCTTTGGTTGTAGCCTCGATCCAGTCCCACAACCTGTCCTGGGTGGCCGGAGTTCGGACTTCGGACATCGGAAGTGTTCTCCGTCCTCATCAAACAGACGTCTCCAGAGCGTGTGCCAGTTGTCATAGGGAATCAGGGTTTTCAGACTTTGGGTCATTTTCTTTCCGTTCTAGTAATACCTTCCAAACTGGAAATATTTTTGTTATTTCAGAATTTTTCACATCAGGTTTACTCAATGTTGTTTGTCTTAATATTCCTGTGTGTACTTTTCTTTCATCCCTACCTGAGTCGCTTCTGGTGTGAGGGAACTGGCCATCTGCAAGGACGTTGCTGAGGGGACGTTGCCCGCATGTGGGCTTATGAGATTTATTTGTTTGTTTGTTTGTTTGTTTAGAACTTTTGTGTGCTCCGTGGAGGAACTAAGGACGGCTAACAGCAAAATTCAATGCCATACAATAAATAATGTCATAAAACAACATAGAATCATAGAATCATAGAATCATAGAGTTGGGAGAGACCTCCTGGGCCATCATCCAGTCCAACCCCATTCTGCCAAGAAGCAGGAACATTGCATTCAAATCACCCCTGACAGATGGCCACCCAGCCTCTGTTTAAAAGCCTCCACAGAAGAAGCCTCCACCACACTCCGGGGCAGAGAGTTCCACTGCTGAACGGCTCTCACCGTCAGGAAGTTCTTCCTCGTGTTCAAATGGAATCTCCTCTCTTGTAGTTTGAAGCCATTGTTCCCTTGCGTCCTAGTCTCCAAGGAAGCAGAAAACAAGCTTGCTCCCTCCTCCCTGTGGCTTCCTCTCACATATTTATACATGGCTATCATATCTCCTCTCAGCCTTCTCTTCTTCAGGCGAAACATGCCCAGCTCCTTAAGCCGCTCCTCATAGGGCTTGTTCTCCAGACCCTTGATCATTTTAGTCGCCCTCCTCTGGACACATTCCAGCTTGTCAATATCTCTCTTGAATTGTGGTGCCCAGAATTGGACACAATATTCCAGGTGTGGTGTAACCAAAGCAGAATAGAGCATGGGGAGCATGACTTCCCTAGATCTATTCCAGGTGTGGTCTAACCAAAGCAGAATAGAGGGGTAGCATTACTTCCTTAGATCTAGACACTATGCTCCTCTTGATGCCTGAGGCCAAAATCCCATTGGCTTTTTTTGCCGCCACATCACATTCCTGGCTCATGTTTAACTTGTTGTCCACGAGGACTCCAAGATCTTTTTCACACGTACTGCTCTCGAGCCAGGCATTGTCCCCCATTCTGTATCTTTGCATTTCGTTTTTCCTGCCAAAGTGGAGTATCTTGCATTTGTCACTGTTGAACTTCATTTTGTTAGTTTTGGTCCTAATCTGTCAAGATCCCTTTGAATCCTGCTCCTGTCCTCTGGAGTCTTGGCTCTCCCTCCCAATTTGGTGTCGTCTGCAAACTTGATGATCATGCCTTCTAGCCCTTCATCTAAGTCATTAATAAAGATGTTGAACAGGACCGGGCCACTTTCTTTCCGTTTTAGTAATACGTTCCAAACTGGAAAGATTTTTGTCATTTCGGAATTCTTCGCTACAGGGTTACTCAATGTTGTTGTGTGTCGAGAAAGATGAAGAGTTAGGCTTTGCAGATAAGAACGGTTTCTGGGATAAGATAATGAAGACAGAAAATAAACTTTTTTTGTCATGTCAGGAGAGACTTGAGGAACTGCAAGGAGCCTCCACCACACTCTGGGGCAGAGAGTTCCACTGCTGAACAGCTGTCACAATCAGGAAGTTCTTAGAATCATAGATTTTATTTTTTGTCGTGTCAGGAGTGACCTGAGAAACTGCAAGTCGCTTCTGGTGTAAGAGAATTGGCCATCTGCAAGGACGTCATGAGGAGACAACAAAGCCTAGAGAAGACACATCATGAGGAGACAGCAAAGCCTAGAGAAGACAATGATGCTGGGGAAAGTGGAAGGCAAAAGGAATAGGGGCCGACCAAGGGCAAGATGGATGGATGGCATCCTTGAAGGGACTGGACTGACCTTGAAGGAGCTGGGGGTGGTGACGGCCGACAGGGAGCTCTGGCGTGGGATGGTCCATGAGGTCACGAAGAGTCGGAGATGACTGAACGAATGAACAACAACAACAAGGACGTTGCCCAGGGGACGCCCGGATGATTTGATGTTTTTTATCATCCTTGTGGGAGGCTTCTCTCATGTTCCTGCATGAGGAGCTGGAGCTGGTAGAGGGAGCTCATCCGCCTCTCCCCGGATTCGAACCTGCGACCTGTCGGTCTTCAGTCCTGCCGGCACAGGGCTTTAACCCACTGCACCACTGGGGGCTCCAGAAAACTGATTACCGTATATTCCGGCATATAAGGCGACTGGGCGTATAAGACGACCCCCAACCTTTCCAGTTAAAATATAGAGTTTGGGATATATTCGCCATACAAGTCTACCCCTCTTCCAATGCACACCCTTTTTTTAAAAAAAAAAAAAAGCATCAGATTTGATTTCAATATGGTAGTTTTCCTATTACTGTCCCTCCTTCTCTGCCTCTCAGTTCTCGCACCACTTCACTGCAGTCTTCAGAAGTGAGATCTGAGAAGCAGAGAAGGAGGTACGGTAATAGGATGCAAGGGCGGGCCAGACAGGTAAAAGAGGTGTGTTCTTCTGGGCCCAGAACTACTTTATCTCTTTTTTCCATAGCCCAGGTGCCCTGCACGCCTGCAGCTTGCTCCGCCGTTCACTTACACCTTCCCGGTGAGGCGCCCTTCACCTCACCATCGGGACCACATTAAGTCCACGAATCCTGATGAATGGATTTTCTTCTACCGTACTTGTGCAGCATCGCCCTTAATGCTTTCATACAGTTTCTGCATACGGCAGGGACACGGCCAATGACATTTTTGAGGTTCCCCCACCATATGCAAGAGCCATAGATTCTACAATCCAATTGGAAGTTTCAGCACCCGTTCTATAAGACTACTCCCGTGTATAAGACTACTTCCGTGCATAAGACTACTCCCATGTATAAGACTACTCCCATGTGTAAGACTACTCCCGTGTATAAGACTACTCCCGTGTATAAGACTACTTCCGTGCATAAGACTACTCCCATGTATAAGACTACTCCCATGTATAAGACTACTCCCCTGTATAAGTCGACTCCCGTGCGTAAGACTACTCCCATGTGTAAGACTACTCCCATGTGTAAGACTACTCCCATGTATAAGACTACTCCCGTGTATAAGTTGACTCCTGTGCGTAAGACTACTCCCATGTGTAAGACTACTCCCATGTACAAGACTACTCCCGTGTATAAGACTACTCCCAAGTGTAAGACTACTCCCATGTATAAGTCGACTCCCATGCGTAAGACTACTCCCATGTGTAAGACTACTCCCGTGTATAAGACTACTCCCATGTATAAGACTACTCCCAAGTGTAAGACTACTCCCGTGTATAAGACTACTCCCGTGTATAAGACTACTCCCATGTGTAAGACTACTCCCGTGTATAAGACTACTCCCATGTATAAGTCGACTCCCGTGCATAAGACTACTCCCATGTGTAAGACTACTCCCGTGTATAAGACTACCCCCGTGTATAAGACTACTCCCATGCATAAGACTACTCCCATGTGTAAGACTACTCCCATGTATAAGACTACTCCCGCGTATAAAACTACCCGACTTTTGAGAAGATTTCCTTGGGTTAAAAAGTAGTCTTATACGCCAGAATATATGGTACTAAAATATACAAAAAAAAAGTTAGAGTGGACAACAGAAAAAGAACCAATAAAAGAATGTATGGTTAAATGGGCCGAAAACATCGGCCACCAAACTGATTTAAAACAATCCTAAGTTCCCCAAAGAAATCTCACCAAACTTGAAGGAAGCACTACTGAGATGATTCAGCTGAAAAGGATGCAAAGCAGCAATATTTTGCCAAGCTAAGCATGCATGAGTATAAATAAAAGCAATTTTTATAGAAAAACAGAGTTGTCTGGTTTGAATCTCCCATTCCCCGCCCTCCGCCTGGCTTGAAGGTGATTGGCTGGTGCTTCAACAGCTGGGAGGAGGCTCGGCCGCCTCTCGAGCGCCTGGGCCAATCACAGGGCTTCGGCTGCCTCAGCGCTTCTGCGAATCAGGAGAGAGGGAGGCGGAACAAGGGAATACAATGCATTCTTGAGTGGATTATGGAAATTCAGGAAATGTCCAAGGGGCCGGCGAGTCCTAAAGGCCTACGAGCTAGCCTTCTATTGTTCTTTGAGTGGTTCTAATAAACATTGATGTTGGCGATACTGCCATAATCCGGATTTTCTTCCATGCCAAGACAGAGGAACATTGGGGGGAAACTTTGAGTGGATGTTTTGGTAGAGGACTGAATGGTTGACAGATCAGGGTGAGGTGCAGCTTTCCGAAGGCTCCGCTCTGTCCCATTGTGATATAATCAAAATTGCCAAGTGGCCGTGTCCTCTGGTGGCCAAAACCTCAGACGCCAGAGGTCTCGATCCTTTGTTATAGTCCATGCAAAGAGTGTCTTTTGATAAAGATTAATTTCTTTCTTTCCAGGGTCAGGGTGGCTTCTTTATATTTTTTTATACATTTTTTCCAAAGGGGAATGGGGCAAAAAGGGTCAGAAAAAGGTCAGATACACAGGGAGGAATATAGAAATATAGAAATCATGTTATAGAAAATATAACCTGTCATAGACCTGTCAGCGGCTTATGAGACTGTGAACCACCGCCTCCTCCTGAGAAAAATGTATAATATCACAAAGACCTACCACCTCACTCGCCTCAAAGGAAACCTGCTACAAAACAGGAGCTTTTTTGTTGAGTTCCAGGGCCAGAGAAGCAGATGGCGGAAACAGAAGAACGGCCTGCCTCAGGGGAGCATCCTTGCTCCATCCATGTTCAACATCTACACAAATGACCAGCCACTGTCAGAAGGGACAGAGAGCTTCATCTATGCTGATGATTGTGCCATCACCGCTCAAGCAGGGAGCTTTGAGATGGTTGAACAAAAGCTCTCCGAAGCTCTAGGTGCTCTTACTGCCTATTACAGGGAAAACCAACTGATCCCTAATCCATCCAAAACACAGACATGTGCCTTTCACCTTAAGAACAGACAAGCCTCCCAAGCTCTGAGGATTACCTGGGAAGGAATCCCACTGGAGCATTGCAGCGCACCCAAATCCCTGGGAGTCACTCTGGACCGTGCTCTGACCTACAAGAAGCACTGCCTGAACATCAAGCAAAAAGTGGGTGCTAGAAACAATATCATACGAAAGCTGACTGGCACAACCTGGGGATCACAACCAGACACAGTGAAGACATTTCCCCTTGCGCTATGCTACTCTGCTGCTGAGTATGCATGCCCAGTGTGGAACACATCTCACCACACTAAAACAGTGGATGTGGCTCTTAATGAGACATGCCGCATTATCACGGGGTGTCTGCGCCCTACACCACTGGAGAAATTACACTGCACCACCTGACATCCGCCGGGAAGTAGCAGCCAATAGTGAAAGGACCAAGGCAGAGACATCTCCAGCTCATCCCTTGTTTGGGTATCAGCCAGCATGTCAATGACTTAAATCAAGATATAGTTTTCTTAGATCTACAGAGACACTCGCTGAAACACATCAGCAAGCAAGAGTCCAAAAGTGGCAGGCTCAAACCCAGAACCTCAACCAATGGCTGATACCAGATGAGAGACTCCCTCCTGGGCACACAGAAGACGGGGCAACTTGGAAGGTGCTGAACAGACTGCGCTCGGGCACCATGAGATGCAGAGTCAACCTTGAGAAATGGGGCCACAAATGGGGCCACATGCAAATGCGGAGAAGAGCCAACCACTGACCATCTGCTGCAATGCACCCTGAGCCCTGCCACATGCACAAGGGAGGACCTTCTTGCGGCAACACCAGAGGCACTCCAAGGGGCCAGATACTGGTCAAGGGACATTTAATCAACTACCAAGTTTGCAAAATTTGTGGGTTTTTTAAATCTGTTTGTTTGTTTTGTTCTGTTAGAAATGTAGCACAATGGTCTGGTTGCTGATGACACGATAAATATAGAACCCACTTATCCCTCCCACCAAAGTCCCATAGAAGTTCAAGAGAGCGCATAAGTGTAAAGGGAGGTGGTTTCTCAGTAATACATGTGCTACCTTCTGCTATATATGAAACCTAGGGCATAAAACCTTGATTAAATGTACACACTATCTAACATGGGAAGGGTCCTTGTTGTTGTTAGTGTCTTGGCAAATTAACCAAGGCTTAACCCTTTTTATCCAGTCTGGTGTCCTTGTCCTTAGCAAAACTATGTTACTGTCTTTTATTGGGGGGGGGGGGGGGGGGGGTCATGTTTGACTTCACTCTAAGTCTGTTGGGAATAATGTATCCCCACTTGGAAGTCTCCATGTTGTCCATCCCTGTTTTAAAAGAGATCGAGTAGCTCATTGACTGACTTCTGTCTTTTTCCATGACGTGCAGGTTCCCCGAACAGAAGGCAATGACAAGGGGAAAGGAAACTACTGGAGCTTTGCGTCAGGATGCGAATCCATGCTGGACCTTTTTGAAAACGGGAATTACCGGAGGCGGAGGAGGCGGAGGAATGTCAAAAGGGAGCCTAGAGAGAAGAGGTCAAGTAACAAAATGGGTTGCTTACCCGCGTTGCCTGCGTTGTTCCCCATGGATACTGCCTTCCCTAATATCTCCTCTCCGGGCGAGGACACGGAGTCTCCGCTGAAAGCTTTGGAGTCTCACGAGTTCTTCCCAAACGCCGTTGCCGGACAGGAGACTCTAAACAGCGCTTCGGTAGGAAAATCTGACTCCGAAATTAAATTTAGCATTGATTACATTCTCTCCTCTCCGGATCCCCTGCCCGTCCTAAGGTCTCCGTATCACATGCAAGACCACAAGAACCACCACCTCTTGGATTCTCAGCAACTGAACGTTCAGATTTGGACAATGTGAAGCCTGGACCTGGCTGAGACTGAGCTCAGAAAGAGGTTGTCGTCTTTTTGAACCAACACCCAGTTGGGGGTGTGTCAAAGAATGAGAACCTGGGCGAGACTGTAACTTTCAGTGGTTTGGAAAGTTCTAAAATTTCATATCTTGACTATACTCCAGGAAGTAAAATCTGTAAAATCGGCCTTTCCAAACTTTGAGTTTTTAACAGAATTTCTGTCCATTTGTTTATCTTACAGACTAAGACGAGTGTGGTAAAGATAGTCAGGCCCATCTGATTTTCATTGTGAGCTACATTGGGGACAATGATGGAAGGACCAGTCTTAGCCAACGTAGTCAATGGTGAAGAGAGTGAGATAATATCTGTGTTGCACTCCAGAACAGGAATAACCCTCTGACTTGAAAACACCACACGTTGAGTAGGGGAAAACAATCCTTTTATTGAAAACTAGCCGTCCCCTGCCACGCGTTGCTGTGGTCCTCATGGGAGTTCTGTGTCGGAGGTTTGGCCTAATCTTATCATTGATGGAGTTCAGAATGCTCTGTGGTTGTAGATGAACTATAAATCCCAGCAACTACAACTCCCAAATGTCAAGATTCTATTTTCCCCAAACTCCACCAGTTTTCACATTTGGGCATATTGAATATTTGTGTAGAGTTTGGTCCAGATCCATCATTGTTTGAGTCCACAGTGATCTCTGGATGTAGGTGAACTACAACTTCAAAACCAAGGACACTGCCCACCAAACCCTTCCAGTATTTTCTGTGGGTCGTGGGAGAACCGTGTGCCAAGTTTGGTTCAATTCCATCGTTGGTGGTGTTCAGAATGCTCTGTGATTGTAGGTGAACTATAAATCCCAGAATCTACAACTCCCGAATGTCAAGATTGTATTTTTCCCAAACTCCACCAGTATTCACATTTGAGCATATTGGGTATTTGTGCCAAATTTGGTCCAGATCCATCATTGTTTGAGTCCACAGTGATCTCTGGATGTGGGTGAACTACAACTCCAAAACCAAAGGGCACTGCCCACCAAACCCTTCTAGTATTTTCTGTTCGTCATGGGAGAACCGTGTGCCAAGTCTGGTTCAATTCCATCGTTGGTGGAGTTCAGAATGCCCATTGATTGTAGGTGAACTATAAATCCCAGCAACTACAACTCCCAAATGACAAAATTTGGTGAAGTACATACATTGGATTCTTAGGTGTCTTGTGTCCAAATTTGGTGTCAATTTGTCCAGTGGTTTATGAGTTCTGTTAATCCCACAAACGAACATTACATTTTATTTTATTTATATAGATAAGCAAAAGCAGCAAAGTAAAAAAGGCACTTTAAAGGAATAGGTAAATCCAATTAGGGTAAAAGATAAGCAGAAACAAATTAGTCCAAGGTATTGCTCAGCAATATCCAAAAGCAAAGTCCATAAGCCTCTAACAAAATCCAAAGAACCAGGAAACGTTGATCCAAAGCTTGAGCAGGTAATCACAAGAGACAAAAAACTAAACAGGAAACAAGAAATCTTTAAGCATGAATTTTCCAGGCAAGGCTTCTATGAGACGAGGACAAGACCTCAGCAGGATTCTAAACGATGCTTCATCTGGTAATATTTTCCATGCTTGGGACTTTTAAACCTTCCCAAGCACTCAGAAAATGTTTTCGCTTTCCTTGAGCAGCCCTTATCTTTTTCTCCTAAAGCCTGGCAGAACGGCGAAGGCCTTGCTCGGCCTGTCTGTTTTGACTCAATTCCGCCCATCTATCTCTTAGCTCATTAGTCTCCACAGGTGCCGAGTTGCTTTCAAGCCCCAAATCCTGGGAACTCTCTGGAAGCAATTCAGGGAGTAAACCATCATCCCTATACCCCTATAGGGACATTCTCATGGGAAACTACACTTGGACCAGGTGCCTCTCTGTCTTCTCTGCATTAATATCACTGACCAAACCATTGCCATCTTGAAACTTATATTTACATCATTCCCCACATCCAAAGCACCCTGATCCTGAAATACAATCACAGGCTGAACTCCAACAATCTGGAAGGCCTAACTAATAGTCATTTATCACTAGACTTGTGCGCGGAATTGGTTTTCTCTGTTTCTTTCAGTACTTCGGGAGCCAGTAATGGTAAGGGCCCTCCCGGGACAAAAACCCACCCGACACGAAAGCAAGCAGGAACCGATCTCGGCTCCTTCTCTGCTTTTCAGCATCACAGTTTAATTGTTTTTATTAATCCCCCAACAAACAAAAACACTCTTCCTCTGACAACTACTCTCCTCTTCCAGGAGGTCATCACTCTTCCTTACCTGGAAGTGGGAAGACTCCTTAAAATGCCTTGAAATGAGTGTGTGCATGGCTGCTGGTGTGGTGCAGCCCAGGAAAGAAAGTGCACGCCTGCCTGCTGTCAAGCGTCTCTCCTCTAGAGGAATAGAGTACTGGCCTCCTTGGCTTGGAAAGAGTGTGTGTGGTGTGCAGGCCCAAGAGAGAAAGTGCAGGTGCCTCCCTGCAGCCGAGAATCTCTCCTCTAGAGTAGAAACAGGTAAGAAGCTTCCTTAAAGTGCACACCTGCCTGCAACTGAGTGCCTCTCCTCTAGAGCAGAAACAGGTAACAAGCCTCCTTAAAGAACGTGCCTGCCTGCACTGAGCGCCTCTCCTCTAGAGTAGAAACAGGTAAGAAGCTCCCTTAAAGTGCACACCTGCCTGAGCTGGGCACCTCTCCTCTAGAGTAGAAGCAAGTAACAAATCTTAAAGTGCGCACCTGAGTGCAGCTGAGTGCCTCTCCTCTAGAGCAGAAACAGATGAGAAGAGTCCTTAAAGCATGCACTTGCCTGCAGCTGAGTGCCTCTTCTCTAGAGTAAAAATAGGTAACAAGCTTTCCTAAAGCATGCACGTGCCTGCAGCTGAGCACCTCTCCTCTAGAATAGAAACAGGTAAGAAGCCTCTTGTCTGCAGCTGAGTGCCTCTCCTCTAGAGTAGAAACTGGTAACAAAGTGCACACCTGAGTGCAGCTGAGCACCTCTCCTCTAGAGCAGAAACAGATGAGAAGCCTCCATAAAGCATGCATTTGCCTGCAGCTGGGCACCTCTCCTCTAGAGTAGAAACAGGCAAGAAGCTTCCTTAAAGTGCGCACCTGCCTGCAGCTGAGTGCCTCTCCTCTAGAGTAGAAACAAGTAACAAACCTTCTTAAAGTGCACAGCTGAGTGCCTCTCCTCTAGAGCAGAAACAAATGAGAAGCCTCCTTAAAGCATGCACTTGCCTGCAGCTGAGTGTCTCTTCTCTAGAGTAAAAATAGGTAACAAGCAGCTCAGCACCTCTCCTCTAGAATAGAAACAGGTAAGAAGCTTCCTTAAAGTGCGAACCTGCCTGCAGCTGAGTTCCTCTCCTCTAGAGTAGAAGCAAGTAACAAACCTCCTTAAAGTGCGCACCTGAGTGCATCTGAGTGCCTCTCCTCTAGAGCAGAAACAGATGAGAAGCCTCCGTAAAGCGTGCACTTGCCTGCAGCTGAGTGCCTCTCCTCTAGAGTAGAAACAGATGAGAAGCCTCCTTAAAGTATGTACTTGCCTGCAGCTGAACACCTCTTCTCTAGAGTAAAAATAGGTAATAAGCTTTCTTAAAGCACGCACGTGCCTGCACCTCTCCTCTAACAAGCCTCCTTAAAGCGCATGCCTGCCTGCAGCCGAGTGCCTCTCCTCTAGAGTAGAAACAGTCCTAAAATGTTGGGACGCTGATCCTGGGAAGCCCCACCTACCCCCCATAATGGGCCGATAGAAAATGGTTCTTTTGGCATCCTAGAGCAAAAACAGATATTTGCTCTCCTGATTTCAGGAGGCTCCCAAAAAACAGATAAGAACCCCCACTGAAAACTGGCACACGAAAGAGGTCAAGCCTATTATCCATAGCTTACACTTTCCGCTCAACTCCCGTTTTCAAAGGAAGCACATACAATGCAATGCATGGCTGAACGGTGCCCCATCTGTTGTGTTGTTGCTTCACAACCTTGGCTGAAACACTGGAATGATACTGGGATATGAAATAAGCTTAAAGGAGGTGGAGAACTTTACTTTAAGGAAGCATTTCCCCTGGTGTTTCCCGCTGTTCCATCTTCCTACCTTGCATTTTTGGAGGTCCCATCTTCGGCAATTACTTGTACACAATCTACTCCACAACTATGATAGCATGTTTATGTCTTCAAATGCATGCCTCTGTATGTTTGAGCGCTCTTGACATGTAGACGTGAATAATATCTAGATTTCTATCTACTTCTGTGACTTATCCATTGATAAACCATTCCCTGTTAATCTGTCCTTATCAAGGCACACCTGTACTGTTTATAATGTGTAGTCAGTTGGCACTATATATATCTATATGGAAAGAAGACCATCTGCTGCAGCTGGACATGCTATATACTCTACGGCTATGTTGTATTTACAGTGTTTGTTTGGCTGCCCTTTACCAAAACCAGGTCTACCAAGAGCTTGTTTGAGCTTAGAGTTCATTCCACAGGGATATTTCCAAAATGGAAGATTAAAACAAACTTTGATGAGCACACAATTCTCGGACCATTTCATTGTCTCCTTGTATTAATCGTGAACTCTATTTTTTAATTATGCCTGCATCCTATTTTGAGTTTGATTGATTCATGAGATTCAGCGATATGCTAAATCAGTGGTTCCCAACCTGTGGTCAATCCAAGCAGATAATCCACTTTATCTGCTTTGAACTGGAATGTATCCAGAGGAGGGTGACTAAAATGATGAAGGGTCTGGACAACAAGCCCTATGAGGAGCAGCTTAAGGAGCTGGGCATGTTTAGCCTGAAGAAGAGAAGGCTGAGAGGAGATATGATGAGGGCCATGTATAAATATGTGAGAGGAAGCCACAGGGAGGAGGGAGCAGATCAAGGGTCTGGAGAACAAGCCCTATGAGGAGCGGCTTAAGGATCTGGGCATGTTTAGCCTGGAGAAGAGAAGGCTGAGAGGAGATATGATGAGGGCCATGTATAAATATGTGAGAGGAAGACACAGGGAGGAGGGAGCAACCTTGTTTTCTGCTTCCCTGGAAACTAGGACGCAATGGAGCAATGGCTTCAAACTACAAGAGAGGAGATTCCATCTGAACATGAGGAAGAACTTCCTGACTGTGAGAGCTGTTCAGCAGTGGAACTCTCTGCCCCGGAGTGTGGTGGAGGCGCCTTCTTTGGAAGCCTTTAAAGAGAGGCTGGATGGCCATCTGTCAGGGGTGATTTGAATGCAATATTCCTGCTTCTTGGCAGAATGGGGTTGGACTGGATGGCCCAGGAGGTCTCTTCCAACTCTTTGATTCTAGGATTCTATGATTCTACTGGATGGAATGTGTTCTGTATCAGAAACCAGAGCTGATGCGGTCTATCCAATGCAATTTTCGGAATCAGCTCTAAAGTTGACCAAAAACTGATTCGTAAGCCTTTTGGTACTAATGTTGGAGAGTGGTCCCTGCTTTGAATTGGATTATATTAGTCTACACTGCCAAATAATCCAGTTCAAAGCAGATAGTCTGTATTTTATATTGCAGTTTAGAAAGAGCCTTAGGCTGGAGCTACACTGGCATATCAGATCCAAATTAACTGCTTTGAACTGGATTATATGGCAGTGTAGACTGATACAATCCAGTTCAAAGCAGATGTAGATCCTTAAACTGCATTCTACGAGTCTACACTTGTCAGTTTCATATTTCAAACTACAGGAAAGGAGATTCCACCTGAACATGAGGAATAACTTCCTGACTGCGAGAGCTGTTCAGCAGTGGAACTCTCTGCCCCAGAGTGTGGTGGAGGTTCCTTCTATGGAGGCCTTTAAACAGAGACTGGATGACCATCTGTCAGGTGTGCTTTGAACACGGTTGTCCTGCTTCGTGGCTGAATGGGGTTGGACTAGATAGCCCACCACGACGTCTCTTCCAACCCTATGATTCAACGATTCTATGATTATACAGCAGTGTAGATGGTCTACAGACCGCCTTATGAATAGTTGAAGTTCCTCATCTACAGAACTTTCAGGGTTTGTTTATTTTTTTGGCAATGTAAGTTGAATTTAGTCTATTAAACACCAGCATCATCAAAACTTCATTTCAGATAGGTTAGCATAAGACTTGTGGTGCTTTTCGCCATACTTTATTTACTCTTGCTGGCATCATGCCAGAATTTAGGGGTCTTTGCCAGGAGGCAGAGACCAATCAGACCCATCAAAGAGTTTGTTACCCTGGCAAGACAGAGAGAAGCACCCAATCCCTGATTTTTCCCAATAAAAGGTCTCACCAAGTGGAAAGAAGTGCCACTGAGGTTTATTAGCGATTCAGCTGAAAAGGATGCAGAGCAGCAATCATTCGTCAAGCAGAGCATGAGAAGTTACACAATAAATGCCATTTTTATAGAAAATACAGAGTTGTGAGTTTCAAATCTCCCGCTCCCGCCTCCTGCCGGTCTTGAAGGTGATTGGTTGGCACACAAACAGCTGGGAGGAGGCTCGCCCACCTCCCAAGCGCCTGGGCAAATCACAGAGCAGTTGTGGTGCGCCAGAACCAATGGGAAGACTCCCGCCATCTCGCCGCTTCAGCGAATCAGGAGGGAGGGAGGCGGGGTGATGGAATACAATGCATTTTTGAATGGATTATGGCTCACGAAATGTCCAAAGGCCTCCTGCCAGTCTTGAAAATGATTGGTTGGCGCACAAACAGCTGGGAGGAGGCTCGCCCACCTCCCAAGCGCCTGGGCCAATCACAGAGCAGTTGCGGCTCACCAGAACCAATGGGAAGACTCCTGCCGTCTTGGCACTTCAGTGAATCAGGAGGGAGGGAGGCGGGACGATGGAATACAATGCATTTTTGAGTGGATTATGGCTCATGAAATGTCCAAAAGCTTAGCGAGTTCCAGAAGGACCTGCCAGTCAAGCTGGCCTATTGTTTTGTGAGTGGTGGCAATAAACATGTTGGAGCATAAATCGGGTTTTTCCTTAACTACAAGACAGGGGAACAATGGGGGGCAAACTTGAGTAGATGTTATCAATAGGAAGGCTTGTGTGTAAACAAGACCGGAGGGGGAAATTTCCTGCTTATCTTACTGAAAAGTGATTAAATTCTGCCAAATGAATTACCTCCTGATGGTCAGCCTCCGAGGTCAGGAAATAACTCTTTTTGTATTGTCCATGCAAGAGAGGTCTTCGGGGGAGGGTTTCGGTATTCGCTAATTGCTTTGTCCCTTGGGACTGGGTGGAGCTAGGTGTGAATGTCAGACTACACCAACAACCACCATGTCAGACTACACAGAGAAGCCATTGAAATCCACAAGCATGTGGACAATTTCAACAGAAAGGAAGAGACCATGAAAATGAACAAAATCTGGCTACCAGTATTAAAAAAAACTCTAAAATTACAACAGCAAAACAGCAGAGAGGAAACAACCAGGCACATCTTAACACCTCTCAACAGAACATTTTCCCAGGCTCAGCCAGGCCTTCAAATGCTAATGAAGGTGGTCAGTTGAAACATTCACACCTAGCTCCAGCAGAGAAGAGCTCTTTGCCCCACCCCAGTCATTCCACAGATATATAAACCCATTGTCCTAATTCCAACAGACCTCACTACCTCTGAGGATGCTTGCCATAGATGCAGGCGAAACGTCAGGAGAAATGCCTCTAGAACATGGCCATAGAGCCCGAGAAAACCCGCAAGAACCTAGTGATTCCAGCCATGAAAGCCTTTGACAATAAATTGATAAAAGCCTTTATCACGGCATAGAATGAATTCATAGTTCAGTTTTGGGAAAATTCATGGGCGAAAACAAGTTCATGAAGGAAAGAGGAGTCCAAAATGTGGCAGGAAGTCCAAAGATCATTTTAAAAAAAGGAGTCTGATGATTCCCACTGAGTCAAAACATGAAGCCCTGCAGCGCTGAGGTCAAATCTTGTCCCTTGTCCTTGGAAAACTATAAGTTACTATCTCTTATTGAGGGGGAGGGGGGCATGTTCGACTTCATTGCTATTGAAAGAGACAGTAGCCAGAGTTTCTCTGCCATGCCAACCTGTATCAGAGCTTCTCTTCCATGGAAGATCATTGCCAGTTTGCACACCGGAGGACCCGCTCCATGCAAAACCCTTCCCAGATCTGGAAAACAAAACAAAACAAACAAACAAACAAACAAGTGCGAACCTCGTCGGTACAAAACCTTCCCAAGCTTTAAATAGCGTCATTATCTCCGATCTTTAATCACTATTTGGAGATAAAGGGAGAAAAATAATGAAACGTCAAGTCAAAGCATGTTGTGTATTATGCCTCCGATTCAATCAGAGCGGGTCTCGTTAAAATTAAAAGGTGATAGCATTATGCAACCCCCTCCTTTCCAGATTAGAGATCCTTCAGCTGTCCTGACTAGCAGGCTGAGGAATTCTATTCATAGTATCAAAGAGTTGGAAGAGACCTCCTGGGCCATCCAGTCCAACCCCATCCTGCCAAGAAGTAGGAATATTGCACTCAAAGCACCCCTAACAGATGGCCATCCAGCCTCTGCTTAAAAGCTTCCAAAGAAGGAGCCTCCGCTACACTCCCTCCGGGGCAGAGAGTTCCACTGCTGAACGGCTCTCACAGTCAGGAAGTTCTTCCTCATGTTCAGGTGGAATCTCCTCTCTTGGAGTTTGAAGACATTGCTCCATTGCGTCCTAGTCTCCAGGGAAGCAGAAAGGAAGCTTGCTCCCTCCTCCTCCCTGTGGCTTCCTCACACATATTTATACATGGCTATCATGTCTCCTCTCAGCTAAACATGCCCAGCTCCTTAAGCCACTCCTCATAGGGCTTGTTCTCCAGACCCTTGATCATTAGAGTCGCCCTCCTCTGGACACATTCCAGCTTAGAGTCAATATCTCTCTTGAATTGTGGTGCCCAGAATTGGACACAATATTCCAGGTGTGGTCTAACCAAAGCAGAATACAGCATGGGGAGCATGACTTCCCTGGACCTAGACACTAGGCTCCTCTTGATGCAGGCCAAAACCCCATTGCCTTTTTTTGCTGCCACATCACATTCCTGGCTCATGTTCACCTTCCTCTCCACGAGGACTCCAATATCTTTTTCACACATCCTTCTCTCGAGCCAGGCCTCATTGTCTCCCATTCTGTATCTTTGCATTTCGTTTTTCCTGCCAAAGTGGAGTATCTTGCATTTGTCTCTGCTGAACTTCCTTGTGTTAGTTTTGGCCATTCATCTCTCTAATCTGTCAAGATCCCTTTGAGTCCTGCTCCTGTCCTCTGGAGTCTTGGCTCTCCTTCCCCATTTGGTGTTGTCTGCAAACTTGATGACCCTGCCTTCTAGCCCTTCATCTAAGCTTTGATTAGATTTTCTTGCCCTGGTGAAGGGAGTTGGACTGGACGGCCTTAAGTATTTTCTGTTGGTCATGGGGGTTCTATGTGGGAAATTTGCCCCAATTCTGTTTTTTGTGTAGCACAAGGGCAGATGCCTTCTTCTGGTTGTGATCCCCAGGTTGTGCCAGTCAGCTTTTGTATATTGTTTCTAGCGCCCACTTTTTGCTTGATGTTCAGGCAGTGCTTCTTGTAGGTCAGAGCACGGTCCAGAGTGACTCCCAGGGATTTGGGTGCACTGCAAGGCTCCAGTGGGGTTCCTTCCCAGGTCATAATCCTAAGAGCTCGGGATGCTTTTCTGTTCTTGAGATGAAAAGCACATGTCTGTGTTTTAGATGGATTAGGGATCAGTTGGTTTTCCCTGTAATTGGCAATAAGAGCACCTAGAGCTTCGGAGATCTTCTGTTCTGAGCTGGGCATGTTTAGCCTAAAGAAGAGAAGGCTGAGAGGGGATACGATAGCCATGTATAAATATGTGAGAGGAAGCCACAGGGAGGAGGAGGGAGCAAGCTTGTTTTCTGCTTCCTTGGAGACTAGGATGCAATGGAGCCATGGCTTCAAACTACAAGAGAGGAGATTCCATCTGAACATGAGGAAGAACTTCCTGACTGTGAGAGCCGTTCAGCAGTGGAACTCTCTTCCCCGGAGTGTGGTGGAGGCTCCTTCTTTGGAAGGTTTGAAACAGAGGCTGGATGGCCATCTGACAGGGGTGCTTTGAATGCAATATTCCTGCTTCTTGGCAGAATGGGGTTGGACTGGATGATGGCCCAGGAGGTCTCTTCCAACTCTTTGATTCTATGATTCTATGATTCTACCGTCTCAAAGCTCCCTGCTTGAGCAGTAATGGCATGATCATCAGCATAGATGAAGCTCTCTGTCCCTTCTGGCAGTGGCTGGTCATTTGTGTAGATGTTGAACATGGATGGAGCGAGCACGCTCCTCTGAGGCAGGCCGTTCTTCTCTTTCCGCCATCTGCTTCTACGGCTCTGGAACTCAACAAAAAAGCTCCTGTTTTGTAGCAGGTTTCCTATGAGGCGGATGAGGTGGTCATTCTTCTGGTTCCGCCATCTATTCCAGAAGCGCCATCTCCAGAAGCGACCAGATAATTATCTGTTTTGAACTGGATATAAGTCTATGTTCCCAGTTCAAGGCAGATAATCTGTATGAATTTGATATGGCAGTGTAGATGGGACATTAGCAAAACAAGTGCAATTGCTGAGACTCAATTTGCAGCCAGTGAGGTCCATGGAATCTATACCGATGTTGCCCTATTATCTCTGCAAGTGTATGAGAGAATATTTTTAGTATCACTGATGCATACTTTCCGGTATTTCTGTCCCGCTGCATTGTCAGCATTGGCTCTGCAAAGGAGATCAATCATGCCCCTTCATTCTCCACCCCCCCCCCCCCAAAGAAAAACCCAGGGACATTTTTTCAATTTACCTGGTGGATTGTCGTCTGAGGACTTCCAAAAGGTTCCTGGCCCTTGAAATGAAAGGCATTTCAATAATAGGACGACATAAGCGAGGTGAGGGCTGGATGTGACCTTATTCAAATGCCGCCGCCATTACAAAAGCCCTTCCCAACATAATTATAATTAAATACTTTATGCCTTCCTTGCAAAACCTTTCTCCCTTTCTTTTTTTTAGATCAATCACTGATATTAACATGAATCTTGCCTTGCCCCTCAGCGAATGCCTCCCGCTCAAGTGTTTACGGATCACTGGGTTTCCATTAAGGAAGTTGTGAGCCACTGCCATGCATTGGTCCCGGGCACATTTGCACAAATTAGCTCCTTGCAAGGAAGAGGGAAAGAGGGGGACGTCCTAGTTTTCTATAGTTTTGGGATCTGGTTCATAATAGATGTATATACCTTTCTCTCTTTTTGTGAGGCGTGGTTTTGAGTAAGTGGATAGGAAAGAAATATGGACTGGAGAGCAGTGTTTCTCAATCCTGGGAGGGTCACAAGGGGTGTCAAAGGGGTCGGCAAAGACCATCAGAATATACAGTACTTTCTGTGTGTCAAGGGGGTTCTGTGTGGGAAGTTTGGCCCAATTGTCTCATTGGTTGGGTTCAGAATTCTCTTTGATTGTAAGTGAACTATAAATCACAGCAACTACAACTCCCAAATGTCAAGGTCTATTTTCCTCCAACTCCATCGGTGTTTACATTTGGCATACTGAGTATTCGTGCCAAGTTTGGTCCAGATCCACCATTGTTTGAGTCCACAGTGCTCTCTGGATGTCGGTGAACTACAACTCCCAAACTCATGGTCAATGCCCACCAAACTCTTCTAGTGTTTTTTTTTTGTTGTTCATGGGAGTCCTGTGTGCCAAGTATAGTTCAATTCCATCAGTGGTGGGGTTCGAATGCTCTTTGATTGTAGGAGAACTATAAATCCCAAGAACTACAACTGGCCACCAAATCCTTGGCCATTGGTAATTGGCCACCAAATCCTTCCAGTATTTTCTTATGAACATGAGGGTTCTGAGTGGAGAGCTTGGCCCAATTCTATCATTGGTAAGGTTCAGAATGCTCTTTGATTGTAAGTGAACTATAAATCACAGCAACTACAACTCCCAAATGACAAGGTCTATTTTCCTCAAACTCCATCAGTACTTACATTTGGGCATACTGAGTATTCGTGCCAAGTTTGGTCCAGATCCACCATTGTTTGAGTCCACAGTGCTCTCTGGATGTCGGTGAACTACAACTCCCAAACTCATGGTCAATGCCCACCAAACCCTTCTAGTGTTTTTTGTTGGTCATGGGAGCCTTGTGTGCCAAGTTTGGTTCAATTCTATTGTTAGTGGAGTTCAGAATGCTCTTTGACTGTTGGTGAACTATAAATCCCAGCAACTACAACTCCCAAATGTCAAGGTCCCTTTTCCCCAAACTCTACCAGTGTTCATAGTTGGGCATATTGAGGATTCGTGTCAAGTTTGTTCCGGATTTATCATTATTTGAGTCTGCAGTGCTCTCTGGATGTAGGTGAACTACAACTCCCAAACTCAAGATCAATACTCACCAAACCCTTTCAGTATTTTCTGCGGGTCATAGGAGTTCTGTGTGCCAAGCTTGGTTCAATTCCATCATTGGTGGAGTCCGGAATGCTCTTTGATTGTAGGTGAACTATAAATCCCAGCAACTACAACTCCCAAATGACAAGGTCTTTTCCCCCCAAACTCCACCAGTGTTCATATTTGGGCATTTGGAGTATTCGTGTCAAGTTTGGTCCAGATCCATCATTGTCCACAGCTACAACTGTGGATTACAACTCCAAAATTCAAGGTCAATACTCACCAAACCTTTTCAGTATTTTCTGTGGGTCATGCGAGTTTTGTGTGCCAAATTTGGTTAAATTCCATCCTTGGTGAAGTTCAGAATGCTCTTTGATTGTACGTGAACTATAAATCCCAGCAAGTACAACTCTCAAATGTCAAGGTCTCTCCCCCCCCCCCCCCCCCCCAAACTCCACCAGTGTTCAGTGTTTGGGCCTATTGAGTATTCCTGCCAAGTTTGGTCCAAATCCTTCATTGTTTGAGTCCACAGTGCTCTTATAACAGTAAATAAATAAATAAACTCAAACACAGGGGAAGTCCAGACAAGAAACAACCAGGAACAGCTAATCACCTCTCAACAAAAGATTCCCCCAGGCAGTGGAACAAAACACCTCCCTATGGCCGGAATAGAGCATTGCCTCTATATGCCAGAGACGGAAAGGGGATGGCATTTACATTTGTATGTGTATTGTATGTACACTGTTTAACTGGTATTGCACCACCTGACATCCACCGGGAAGTAGCAGCCAATAGTGAAAAGACCAAGACTTTGACTCCCTCCGGTCCTTCAGTACATGGATGACATACTCATAGCACAGGCATGGGCCAGCTTGGGCCCTCCAAGTGTTTTGGACTTTGACACCCTCAATTCCTTCAGTATGTGGGCAACATCCTTCAGTTCATGGATGACATACTCATAGCACAGGTATGGGCCAACTTGGCCCCTCCAAGTGTTTTGGACTTCAACTCCCATAATTCCTTCAGTACGTGGATGACATCTTTCAGTATGTGGAGGACATTCTCATAGCACAGGCATGGGCCAACTTGGCCCCTCCAGGTGTTTTGGACTTCCACTCCCACTATTCCTTCAGTAGGTGATGACATTCTTCATTACGTGGAAGACATACTCATAGCACAGGCATGGGCCAACTTGGCCCCTCCAACTGTTTTGGACTTCAACTCCCATAATTCCTTCAGTACTTGGACGACATCCTTCAGTATGTGGATGACATACCCATAGCACAGGCATGGGCCAACTTGGCCCCTCCAACTGTTTTGGACTTCAACTCCCATAATTCCTTGAGTACATGGACGACATCCTTCAGTACGTAGATGACATACTAGTAACACAGGCATGGGCCAACTTGGGCCTTCCAGGTGTTTTGGACTTCAACTCCCATAATTCCTTCAGTACATGGACAACGTGCTCATGATATAGGCATGGACCAACATGAGCCTTCCAGGTGTTTTGGACTTCAGCTTCCTCAATTCCTTTAGTATGTGAATGACATCCTTTAGTACATGGAGGACATATAGCACAGGCATGGGCCAACTTGGGCCTTCCAAGTGTTTTGGACTTTGACTCCCTCAGTTCCTTCAGAATGTCGATGACATCCTTCAGTACATGGATGACATACCCATAGCACAGGTATGGGCCAACTTGGGCCTTCCAAGTGTTTTGGACTTCAATTCCCACTATTCCTTCAGTACATGGGCAACATCCTTCAGTACATGGACAATATACTAGTAGCACAGGCATGGGCCAACTTGGGCTCTCCTTCCAGGTGTTTTGGACTTCAACTCCTGCTATTCCTTCAGTACGTGGACAACATCCTTCAGTACATGGACCAACTTGAGCCCTCCAGGTGTTTGGACTTTGACTCCCTCCATTCCTTCAGTATGTGGATGACATACTCATAACACAGGCATGGGCCAACTCGGCCCCTCCAAATGTTTTGGACTTCAGCTCCCTCAATTCCTTCAGTACGTGGACAATGTCCTTCAGTATGTGGATTACATATGTATAGCACAGGCATGGACCAACTTGGGACTTGCAGGTGTTTTGGACTTCAACTCCCACAATTCCTTCAGTAGGTGGATGACATTCTTCAGTACGTGGAAGGCATACTCATAGCACAGGCATGGGCCAAATTGGACCCTCCAGGTGTTTTGGACTTCAACTCCCACAATTCCTTCAGTACATGGACAACATCCTTCAGTATGTCTATGTCATACTCATAGCACAAGTATGGACCAACTTTGGCCCTCCAGGTGTTTTGAACTTTGACTCCCTCAATGCCTTCAATACATGGCTAACATACCCCATAATTCCTTTGGTACGTGGACAACATCCTTCAGTATTGGATGACATACTCATAGCACAGGCATGGGCCAACTTGGACCCTCCAGGTGTTTTGGACTTCCACTCCCACTATTCCTTCAGTAGGTGGACAACATCCTTCAGTACGTGGAGAACATACTCATAGCACAGGCATGGGCCAACTTGGGCCCTCCAAGTGTTTTGGACTTCCACTCCCACTATTCCTTCAGTAGGTGGATGACATTCTTCATAAAGTGAAAGACATACTCATAGTAGAGGGATGGGCCAACTTGGGCCCTCCAAATGTTTTGGACTTCAGCTCCCTCAATTCCTTCACTATGTTGACAACATCCTTTAGTACGTCGAGGAGATACTCATAACACAGGCATGGGCCAATTTGGGCCCTCCAAGTGTTTTGGACTTCAACTCCCAGAGTTCCTTCAGTATATGGATGATATCCTTCAGTACGTGGATAGCATACTCATAGCAGAGGGATGGGCCAACTTGGGTCCTCCAAATGTTTTGGACTTCAGCTCCCTCAATTCCTTCAGTACGTGGACAATATCCTTCAGTATATGGATGACATACTCATAGCACAGGCATGGGCCAACTTGGGTCCTCCAAGTGTTTCCCTCAATTCCTTCAGTACATGGACAACATCCTTCAGTATGTGTTATAGCAAAGACAAAAGCCAACTTGGGCCCTCCAGGTGGGACTTCAACTCCCACAATTCCTTCAGTACGTGGATGACATCCTTTAGTACGTGAAGGACATACTCATAGCACAGGTATAGGCCAACTTCGGCCCTCCAGGTGTTTTGAACTTTGACTCCCTCAATTCCTTCAATACGTGGCTGACATACCCATAGTAAGGCATGGACCAACTTGGGCCTTCCAAGTGTTTTGGACTTCAGCTCCCTCAATTCCTTCAGTACGTGGATGACATGCTCATGGCATAGGCGTGGACCAACTTGGGCCCTCCAAGTGTTTTGGACTTTGACCCCCTCAGTTCCTTCAGTATGTGGATGACATCCTTCAATATGTGGCTGACATACCTATAACATAAGCATGGGCCAACTTGGGCCCTCCAAGTGTTTTGGACTTCAACTCCCAGAGTTCCTTCAATAGGTGGACGATATCCTTCAGTACATGGATAACATACTCGTAGCACAGGCGTGGGCTAACTTGACCCCTCCAGGTGTTTTGGACTTTGACTCCCTCAATTCCTTCAGTACATGGATGACATACTCATAGCACAGGCACAGGCCAAGTACCTCCCGGTGTTTTGGACTTCAACTCCCACTATTCCTAACATCCTCAGGCCCTTTCCGTTCCCTTCTCAGCCACTTAAGGAAGGAACCCAAGGCTGTTAGGACTTGTGGGAGTTGAAGCCCAAAACAGTTGGAGGGCCCAAGTTGGCCCATGCCATAAATCATCACTGACTTGAAGGGCAAGAAGGAGGAATTCACTGGTCTCACTCTTTTGGCTTACCACACATATTTTTAGGTTTCGACTTCCGTTTTCCAAGAAGGATTAAACAATCATCATCATCATCATCATCTTTATTCCATCGGAAGCATTAAACTCAACAGTCTATGAAGATGCCAAGAGACTTGTTGTTGTTGTTATTGTTGTTGAAGGGGAAAGAATTAAAAGCAAGGAGCCACAACACATTACCTACAGCTGTGTTTCTTCTCCAGATGAAATTAAACAAAGGCAAATATTTCCAAAATGACATATTTTCGCATCTTTCCAAATACCGAACACAATGCACGTAATTTACGAAAGAAAGAAACCCATCACGGTTTGCTTTGTTGTTTGAAGTCGCTCTTTCCTTTGAACCAAAGGGAAGGCCTGTTGTGGGGTGATACTGCGGCTTACATATTAACGGCTCTCATCTGCGTGCCCCCCCCTCACCCATTCCTCCCCGTTCTCCTCCACGCAATTACTTCTCTCTCCAGCTTTAGGCTACTTCCAGAGAGGAAGAAAATTAAAATAAACGGTGAAGGCACTGAAGTGAAACCTGTGGTAGAGGAGAGCAATCGTAAACAAAGGCAGGTCATGTTCCCGAGCCATTAAAGACCAAAACAATCCCGTGTTGTTCCGGGAGGGGTGGCAAGGCAAGGAAGGCTGTTCTGACTTGACCCAAGCTTGCTTTCGTCTCCTGGTAAATTAGTGAGATTAAGGCAGAGATCTTAATTAAGGCCCAAGTTCAAGGCCTGGTCGAGGTTCATAAAGCCCTTTGCCCAACATAGACAATTTTGCATATGACTAAGAACAGAATTTGGCTGAACTTGAGCTCAACTAAGGCGTGATGCTATGGCTGCTGAGGCATGCTTACTTGGGAATAGGGTCACACAACCATGTTGTTGTTTATTCGTTGAGTCGTTGCCAGCTCTTCGTGACCTCCTGGACCAGCCCACGCCAGAGCTCCTTGTCAGCCGTCACCACCCCCAGCTCCTTCAAGGTCAATCCAGTCATTTCAAGGATGCCATCCTTCCGTCTTGCCCTTGGTCGGCCCCTCTTCCTTTTGCCTTCCACTTTCCCCAGCATTATTGTCTTCTCCAGGCTTTGCTGTCTCCTCATGATGTGGCCAAAGGACTTCATCTTGACCTCTAATCTCCTTCCCTCCAATGAGCAGTCGGGCTTTCTTTCCTGGAGGATGGACTGGTTGGATCTTCTCGCGGTCCAAGGCATTCTCCGTATTTTCCTCAATCACCTGTTCAACATATTTATTAATGACTTGGATGAAGGGCTAGAAGGCAGGATCATCAAGTTTGCAGACGACACCAAATGGGGAGGGAGAGCCAAGACTCCAGAGGACAGAAGCAGGATTCAAAACGATCTTGACAGATTAGAGAGATGATGGGACAAAACTAACAAAATGAAGTTCAACAGGGACACATGCAAGATACTCCACTTAGGCAGAAAAAACGAAATTCAAAGAGACAGAATGGGGGACGATGACGCCTGGCTCGAGAGCAGTACGTGTGAAAAAGATCTTGGAGTCCTCATGGACAGGAAGTTAAACATGAGCCAGGAATGTGATGTGGCGGCAAAAAAAGCCAATGGGATTTTGGCCTGCATCAAGAGGAGCCTAGTGTCTAGATCTAGACCGAGGCGGATCAGCGCTATTGGTACTCTTGGACCTCACAGCTGCATTTGACACCGTGGACCATGACTTGCTGATTCATCGATTGGCTATGTCTGGTGTATGAGGAGGTTTAGCCCTCAAATGGTTCAATTCATTCCTCCAGGACCGGAGACAGAGGGTGGAGTGGTCAGGCCAAAGCTCTGAAAGCTCCTGCCTTTGCTGTGGAGTTCCCCAGGGTGCTATCCTCTCGCCCCTGTTATTTAACATCTATGTCCGACCACTTGCTGGACTGGTGCGGAGCTTTGGCATAGAGTGCTACCAGTATGCAGATGATACCCAGCTACTCTTGCGTCTTGAACCTGGAACAACTGCAATTCCTGAGAACTTTAAGCTGTGTTTGGAAGCAGTGATGAGTTGGCTACGAGCGAGCAGACTCAAAGGGAATCCTGCAAAAAGGGAGATCCTCTGGCCCGGCCAGCCGCCAGAATTAACCCAGTCTCTGCCTGATTTCGATGGGGAAGCTCTGGTTCCGTCTACCACTGTTCAAAGCCTTAAAGGGGTTGTGTTGGACTCATCGCTGACGATGGAGGCCCAGATCACGGCCAGAAGGAAGCAGGCCTTTTTCCATCTTCGCCAGGCAAGGAAACTGGCATCCTACCTTTCGGTAGAAGCATTGGCAACAGTAATCCATGCAACAGTCACCACGAGGTTGGACTATTGCAACGCCTTATATGCCGGCCTTCCGAAGTCAACGACCCAGAAGATTTGGATGGTCCAAAATGCGGCAGCCAGGCTGCTGGCGGGATCATCTATAAGATCCCATATGACACCGATTCTGCAACAACTGCATTAGCTACCAAGAGAACATCGGATTTCTTACAAGATCCTGATCCTGACATTTAGAGCTCAAAATGGCCAAGGACCTTTCTATCTTAGGGACCGCCTCATTCCTTTTCCCCATCAGTGGTCACCTCGATCCACCCAGGAAAATCTCCTCTACATACCGGGCCCGAGGGAGGCACATTTGGAAGCTACAAGGCGTAGAGAGCTTTTTCGACCGATGCTCCAATCCTGTGGAACTCATGGCCTCCATACGTTAGAGCAATGTCGGAGTTGCAACCTTTTGTAAAGGCACTCAAGACTTGCTTTTGATTGAAGTAATCGGATCTAATTTTTTTTCCCCTATTGGTTGTTGCATTTTCGGGCTATATGGAATGTTTTATATTGAATGTTTTATATTGAATGTTTTATATTGAATGTTTTATATTGTGTATAAACTGGTTTAAATTGTAAGTCGCTCGGAGCACCTTGGTGGAGAGCGACTAATTAAGAAATAAAGTGAAGTGAAGATGTATAGGAAGTAATGCTACCCCTCTATTCCGCTTTGGTTAGACCACACCTGGAATATTGTGTCAAATTCTGGGCACCACAATTCAAGAGAGATATTGACAAGCTGGAATGTGTCCAGAGGAGGGCGACTAAAATGATCAAGGGTCTGGAGAACAAGCCCTATGAGGAGCGGCTTAAGGAGCTGGGCATGTTTAGCCTGAAGAAGAGAAGGCTGAGAGGAGATGTGATAGCCATGTATAAATATGTGAGAGGAAGCCACAGGGAGGAGGAGGGAGCAAGCTTGTTTTCTGCTTCCCTGGAGACTAGGATGCAATGGAATAATGGCTAAAACTACAAGAAAGGAGATTCCGTCTGAACATGAGGAAGAACTTCCTGACTGTGAGAGCTGTTCAGCAGTGGAACTCTCTGCCACGGACTGTGGTGGAGGCTCCTTCTTTGGAAGCTTTTAAACAGAGGCTGGATGGCCATCTGTCAGGTGTGATTTGAATGCAATATTCCTGCTTCTTGGCAGAATGGGGTTGGACTAGATGGCCCATGAGGTCTCTTCCAACTCTTTGATTCTGTGATTCTATGACCACAGTTCAAAAGCGTCTCTCTTCCTTCGCTCAGGCCAAGCTTCTTGTATGCTTCTGCAAAGGTGTTGAGAGTGACTTGTAAGTCTTCTTCTGAATTCACACAGATGACGTTGTCATCGGTATATTGGAGTTCTATAACAGACGTTGTGACCTTGGTTTTGCTGAGGTTAAATAATGCCATCTGTCTGATAGTGTTGTGACTCAGCTGAAATCAAAGAGTGATGGTGTCAATGATTCTGATGGGGATGATGAGAGTCAAATTCAGAGTCAGATGCAAAGCAAGGATGTGCCTGTGTTAGACAAGGAAGACCAGGATCAGGGGGCAGGAGTTCAGTTGTTTCCCACAACAAGAGTTGACGATGGGGAAAGTGAAACTCCTGAGACTGAATGCCAGGTGCCTGATGAAGGAATTGGGGAGGAGAGTTCTCAGCCAGCTAAGGAGGGATTTGACCTTGATGGGGCCGGTGAGTTAGATACTAGGGCTGATCGCTTGGAACTGAAAGTGCAAAAAAGTGTCAGGATCACCGGGAGGTGAGAGAGAGAGGCCCGTGAGGCCCGAGGCCATAGGAACGCCTTCATGCTGGCCCAAGGGTATTAAACAGACTGTTTGAATGCGCCTCAGTGTCAGAGCAACTTCAGGCTTTAACCCAAAGCCTCTTGGTTAAAGCCTGAAGTTGCTCTGACACTGAGGCGCATTCAAACAGTCTGTTCGTAGCTTTCCATGTTCATGTTTTAGGACTTTGCCTTGCCTGTGCCTTCATGGATCTTGCTTGCCTATGTTACCTTATTTATTTATTTAATTATTATAGGTTCTTATAGTCTGATCTGGCCACGGTGGTCCATGCTCTTGTTACATCCCGAATAGACTACTGCAACGCGCTCTACGTGG
>NW_026847771.1:108637008-108653226 GCF_025583915.1 Anolis sagrei ordinatus | reverse complement strand
TATCATACAAAAGCTGACTGGCACAACCTGGGGCTCACAACCAGACACAGTGAAGACATCTGCCCTTGTGCTATGCTACTCTGCTGCTGAGTATGCATGCCCATTGTGGAACACATCTCACCACGCTAAAACTGTGGATGTGGTTCTTAATGAGACATGCCACATTATCACGGGGTGTCTGCGCCCTACACCACTGCTTAGCTGGTTTTGCACCACCTGACGTCCGCCGAGAAGTAGCAGCCAATAGTGAAAGGACCAAGGCAGAGACATGCCCAGCTCATCCCCTGTTTGAGTATCAGCCAGTACGTCAACGACTTAAATCAAGAAATAGTTTTCTAAGATCTACAGAGACATGTGCTAGAACCCCTCAGCAAGCAAGAGTTCAAAAGTGGCAGGCTCAAACCCAGAACCTTAATCAATGGCTGATGCCAAATGAGAGACTCCCCGCTGGGCACACAAAAAACTGGACGACTTGGAGGGCGCTGAACAGACTGCCCTCTGGCACCACGAGATGCAGAGCCAACCTCAAGAAATGGGGCCACAAAGTCGAATCCTCGACATGCGAGTGTGGAGAAGAGCAACCCACTGACCACCTGCTGCAATGCAACCTGAGCCCTGCCATATGCACCATGGAGGACCTTCTTAGAGTAACACCAGAGGCACTCCAAGTGGCCAGAGACTGGTCAAAGGAAATTTAATCAACTACCAAGCTTGCAAACTTTATGTTTTGTTTGTTTGTTTGTTTAAAAATGCAATACAACTGTTTGGTTTGCTCCTGACACGATAAATAAATACTTGGAAAAATGCAGCGGTGTTCCCTGTGGGGTTCAATGCAACTTATATTGGGAGATTCTCCCCAATGCTTCCTCCTCTTCATCCTGGAAAGAAGAGATGAGCAGGGTTCCATCCTGGGCTTGCTCCTGCCCAGGATCTTCATTAATGGCCTAGATGATGGGTTAGAAGGCAGGATCCTCATGTTTGGGGATAGGAACAAATTGATAGAAGCATAGAATCCTAGAGTTGGAAGAGACCTGGTGGGCCATCTAGTCCAACCCCATTCTGCCAAGAAGCAGGAAAATCGCATTCAAAGCACCCCCCGACAGATGGCCATCCAGCCTCTATTTCAAAGCCTCCATAGAAGGAGCCTCCACCACTCTCTGGGGCAGAGAGTTCCACTGCTGAACGGCTCTCACAGTCAGGAAGTTCTTCCTCATGTTCAGGTGGAATCTCCTTTCTTGTAGTTTGAAGCCATGGCTCCATGGCGTCCTAGTCTCCAGGGCAGCAGAAAGGAAGCTTGCTCCCTCCTCTCTAGGACTTCCTCTCTCATATTTATACATGGCTATCATGTCTGCTCTCAGCCTTCTCTTCTTCAGTCTAAACATGCCCAGCTCTTTAAGCCGCTCCTCATAGGGCTTGTTCTCCAGACCCTTGATCATTTTAGTCACCCCCCTCTGGACACAAACGAAGTAACGAAAAATCTTCATCCAGGGTGGACATTTATTTTATCATCCCACCACTGCCACCAATAAACATGTGAGCACTCAAACTTGTTGCGTGGCAGAAGGGTCCTTTGATCTATTTATTAGGCTTGGGTAACCACGGAAAAATTTGGTTCTAAACTCGTTTCGTTTTTAGGGGGGCCCTTGTGTATTGCTTTTTTTTAAAAGAATTCCGAAATTTTCCTTTAAAAAAGTTCGAAATATACGAAATTTCGTAAAATTACGAATTGATTCGTTAATGGTGGACACGATTGCGCAATATGCTAAAAAACCCTCCAAACGGGACCGGGGGAACTTCTGAAGCTTCCCTCTCCCTCTGTTGTTGACTGTTGGTGTGATAAAACAAACAACAACTATAAAACTTGCACCAGACATACAGAAATAATTACGAAAAAATTACGAAACAATTTCGAAACAATTTTGAACCAATTACGAAACAATTACGAAACAATACGAAATAAATTGGAAAAATTGTTTCGATTTTTAATTACTCCTCACAGTAGTCCTGCATGGCTCAATATTGGATCGTAAGCTAATTTAAATACGAATTAATAACGAATTACGAAATTAACGAACGGAACCGCCCAAGCCTAATACCCATCCCTCCACACTTCAAGCACCAACCACCATTTCAGAAGGAAGGTCTGTTTCTGTGCACGGGTTGCTCCCATTTTGACACAACATCACACAACATCAGTTCTTAATAGCAAAATACTCAGTTTATTTCTTTGTTTTTAGTCTCTTCCTTTTCAGCTGCTCTTAAATTTCTTCGAAGAAGAATCTATAACTTGAATTCTGCAAGTAGGCAGCTGAAGAGTGGCAGGAAAAGGGAAGGGGAATGGAGAGGAGAAGGGGGGGGAACCGGAAGGGGAGGGGAAGGGAGGGGAGGGGAGGGGAAGGGAAGGGAGGGGAAGGGGAAGGGAAGGGAAGGGAGGGGAGGGGGAAGGGAGGGGAGGGGGAAGGGGAAGGGGAAGGGGGGAAGGGGAAGGGGAGGGAAGGAAGAAGGGAAGGGTGAGAAAGGAGGGACAGGAGAAACAGAAGGAAAGAAAGAAAGAAAGGAAAGAAAGGAAAGGAAAGGGAAAGAAAAATAGAAAGCAAAGGATACGGAAAAAGAGAAAGAGAAAAGAGAAACAGAAAGAGAAAACAAAGGAGAAGATGGATGTAAAGAAACCTACCACTCAATTTCAGTATTGAATATTGATGATAAATTATTTGCTAATATCTTGGTAGAAAGACTAAAGCACTTTCTAATGGATAAAGGAAGGAGCACTAGATGCGGAGAAGGCCTTCAACAACATAAATTGGAAGTTCTTCATCTAACTCATGCAAGAATTCGATATGGGGCACTACTTCATAAATGCCATAAAATCGGTATAGAATAAGCAAGAAGCGTTGTAAGATCCTCCTTGATAAGAATTTGGGGAAAGTATAAAAGCAGATTTCATTTTTTAAAAAACCTCTGAATACCCACCGTGGAAGCGGTACAGAGGAGAGATCTAGGGTGGGAAAGGTGGCTCAGATACAAAGAGAGACAGTGAACCCAAACAATAGTTATGCTAAAGACCCAGGAAGAAATCAGAAAACTATATGGAAATCTCTCATGGTTCCAATACAGACAGCTGAAGGAGGCCTTCAACAAGGACAAGAAATTAGGATTTGAAGAAGGAGGAAAACTATGGGACAAGATAATGGTATCACAGACAAAAGTGATGACTAAAATATATAAAGCCCTTCTAACATGGTCAACTGAAAAGGAAGAAATTAAAGATTGCTTCACAAAGTGAGCAGCAAATATTGGACACACTCTATGAATTACTGATTGGGAAAAGAATTTGGAACAAGAAAGTGAAATCTACCAACTCTTACGACCTACGCGAGAATCGGATCAAAGTATGAAACTGAGGTGAAGAAGAGGTAGACTGAGGCGTGAGAGGGGCCTGAGAAAAGAAAGGAGAAGGCCAAAGGAGAAGGAGGAAAGAAAAAGTGAACAGAGAAGGGCAAAGGGAAGAGGGAGAGGAGAGAGAGGAAAGGAGGGAGAAGAGACAGAAAGAAGGGAAAGGAGGCAGATGAGTGAGAATGTGAGGTATGTGAGATGTGTATAGTGTGGGATAAGAAAAAGGTAAAAGATAGGGAAAAAACCAGAAAAAAAGAAAAATATAAAAAGAAAAAGGGAGAAAAGAGTGATCTGAGATGGGTGATACGAGATGGGCAACGTGTGTGAGATGTGCATGGTGTATGTGATGTGTGTGGAGTATAATGTGCACAATTTGTGTGGTGTATGAACTGTGTGTACTATGTGTGTGGTGTGTGTTCTGTGCGATGTTCGTATTCTGTGTGATGCATATGATATGAAATGGGTGATATGAAATGGGCATGTTCATAGAATCCTAGAATCAAAGAGTTGGAAGAGACCTCATGGGCCATCCAGTCCAACCCCATTCTGCCAAGAAGCAGGAATATAGCATGTTGTGTGACATGTGTGTGGTGTATGATGTGTGATGTGTGTGGTTTGTCTGGTGTATGAGGTGTGTGTATTATGTATGACCTGATGTGTGTGTTCTGTGTGATGAAGTGTTCTGTGTGATGTGTGTGGTGTGTCAGATGTGGGGAGGGGAGAAGGAAGGGGAGGGGAGGGGAGGGAGGGGGGAGGGGGGAGGGGAGGGAGGGGGAGGGGGGAGGGGAAAGGATGGGAGGGAGGGGGATTGAACAGTCAGACTTTTGCCACAACTGAACACACATCTCAAGTCTTTGGGATTTCAAACTGGTGGGAAGTATAAAAAAGCAGAAAAAAAGAGGACGGTTCAGCCTGCCTTCCTTCAACCATGGCCTTCTACTCTCCTTTCAAGATGTTTTGGGCTCAGTTCTGTTCACGACTGGTCAATGCTGTGATTTCCTGTTGAGTTCAAATCTAGCCAGAAGTGGATCCAACATCCAGACGGTTGAGGAGAGGAACATTGGGCATTGGGCAACCCATCAGGAAGAAGAAGAAGAAGGCCAAACGCCGCCTTGGCGTAGTCGTGGTTCTCTTGCTTTCCTCGGATTCCACCTGGCTCTCACTCCTGGTGCTGTTGTCTCCTGTTGTCTCCGCAAATTCACCTTTCTCTCCAAGTCTTTGGCACAGAGTATGTTTCCGACCGGGCTTGATCCGGCTGAAACCCTGGCTGATATCTCTGCCACATCCCAACACTTGTGAGGCTTTTCACCTGAGGAGAATGAGAAGAAGGACATCACATGACACAAGGCAGCTTCACCAGCTTGGTGAAGGACCCAATTTTGGGCCCAGATCTAAAATATGGAATCATAGAATCATAGCATCAAAGAGTTGGAAGAGACCTCATGGGCCATCCAGTCCAACCCCATTCTGCCAAGAAGCAGGAGGATGAGGATGCCTGTTGCCCCCCACCTGGCTCCCTTCCCAGATCAGAAGTCCAGCAGGGAAGAGGAGTGGAGACCCCATGCCGGGAAGCCAGCCAGACCAGTTCAAACTGCTTTAATGAACCAGAGAAGGAAATGCAAAGACTACCAAAGGAAATGCAAAGACTACCAAAAGTGCTCACTAATGCTTCCTCTTCATCTTGGAAAGAAGTGACAAGTGGAGTGCCGCAGGGTTCCGTCCTGGGCCCGGTCCTGTTCAACATCTTTATTAATGACTTAGATGAAGGGCTAGAAGGCAGAATCATCAAGTTTGCAGACGACACCAAATTGGGAGGGATAGCCAATACCAGAGGACAGGAGCAGAATTCAAAACGATCTTGACAGATTAGAGAGATGGGCCAAAACTAACAAAATGAAGTTCAACAGTGACAAATGCAAGATACTCCACTTTGGCAGAAAAAATGAAATGCAAAGATACAGAATGGGGGATGACGCCTGGCTCGAGAGCAGTACGTGTGAAAAAGATCTTGGAGTCCTTGTGGACAACAAGTTAAACATGAGCCAGGAATGTGATGTGGCGGCAAAAAAAGCCAATGGGATTTTGGCCTGCATCAATAGGAGCATAGCGTCTAGATCTAAGGAAGTCATGCTACCCCTCTATTCTGCTTTGGTTAGACCACATCTGGAATGTTGTGTCCAATTCTGAGAGATATTGACAAGCTGGAATGTGTCCAGAGGAGGGCGACTAAAATGATCAAGGGTCTGGAGAACAAGCCCTATGAGGAGCGGCTTAGGGAACTGGGCATGGTTAGCCTGAAGAAGAGAAGGCTGAGAGGAGATATGATAGCCATGTATAAATATGTGAGAGGAAGCCACAGGGAGGAGGGAGCAAGCTTGTTTTCTGCTTCCATGGAGATTAGGACAAGGAACAATGGCTTCAAACTACAAGAGAGGAGATTCCATCTGAACATGAGGAAGAACTTCCTGACTGTGAGAGCCGTTCAGCAGTGGAACTCTCTGCCCCGGGAGTGTGGTGGAGGCTCCTTCTTTGGAAGCTTTTAAGCAGAGGCTGGATGGCCATCTGTCAGGGGTGATTTGAATGCAATATTCCTGCTGCATTGGACTCACCTGAGGAGGAACGGGGCAACCCAAGAGCTCTGGTGTCAGTTGGAAGCCACTTGCAGCATCCTTCTCCTTGCATCGTTGGCAACCAAACAGGCCTGGGTCTTTCTCAGCCATACGTGTGAGCATTTCTTCATGATACAGATCTTCATGGTACCACTTATCCAGACATACTTGTCCCATGGGGGGCGGGGTGGGTTTTGATGTGTCTGGAGCTTTGCCTGAAAGCTTGGCCTCACCCTTGGTGCTTGTGGGGCTTGTAGTCCAAGCTGTGCTCCTGCAGAAAGAAAGAAAGAAAGAAAGAAAGAAAGAAAGAAAGAAAGAAAGAAGAAAGAAAGAAAGAAAGAAAGAAAGAAAGAAAGAGAGAAAGGGCTTGAGTCCACGGCACAAGGCGTCTGGTTCCCAAACAGCAGTCCTGCTGCTGACACGAGGGTTGAACCCTTTGCGCCACTGGCTGGGGGCTCCGTCTCACAGAGTCATTCTATGGGACTTCTGAGCAGTGTGGGTTGCATCGATTAGGATGATCGCCTTAGAGTTCTGTTCCTGGCTGTCATTTAGTTTTGCATATCGAAAAACATTTTTGTCTCTTCCTCTTCCTTTGTAGAGTCTTGATTCTGCTTGCTTGCATGTTTGTATTTCTGTTCTATTAAATAACAATTAATGTAAAAGATGCCAAATGTTTCCACTTTACTAAAATATACAGCACTAAAAACTTTGGGAAAGGTTCCTTCTTTCCCCAATCGCGGGTCAATTAACCAGGAACGGATCAGAAACATCACAAAGGAAATTTCATACTTCCAATTTGGCCACACTGGGACATCATCATCCTTTGAGTCACCACCACCACCACCACCATTTCTTGGGGGCCATGGAGCTCTGCGCGACTGCCTGTCTGTCACCAATCGAGTCTGCTAATGTCAGAATGAGACTCCCATGCCATAGGGAAGAAGGAGCATCCCCAGACTTGGCCTAAATGGGGCAAAATAGTATTCAACCGGGAAAACCTAGAATACTCACCAAAAATACATGTGCATAGCAGATAAACTCTATGTTGAATTCAAGGTAAATCTGGGTTTTCTATGTAGTGTAGTCAAGCCGCATATAACCGCATCTGTAACTGATCCAAAGAAACAACTGGACAGGAGTTGGATGCCTTGCAAGTGGCCAGCCTCTCTCCCTCCCAGCTGCCACCTCTGCTCAGACCTGAAGGTCATCCCGATAGTGACATCATCATCACCCATGGCATCAGAGTGTTTGTGATCAGCTGAGGCTGCCTCCATGTCAACAACAGTTGAGACAACCCTTGCAACCAGGCCCCATCTGCAATACTATAGAATATCGTTTAACTGCTTTGAACTGCATTCTATGAAGCTACGTATGGCAGAATGCATGGCGCCTAGGGTGTTCTTTATTGGAAGTTACATAATTGGTGTAGAAGAGTTTAACAGGAAGCACTCTCTCACTAATCCAAAAGGGTCGGTTACGCACATATTAGAATCATAGAATCATAGAATCAAAGAGCTGGAAGAGACCTCATGGGCCATCCAGTCCAACCCCATTCTGCCAAGAAGCAGGAATATTGCATTCAAATCACCCCTGACAGATGGCCATCCAGCCTCTGCTTAAAAGCCTCCAAAGAAGGAGCCTCCACCACACTCCGGGGCAGAGAGTTCCACTGCTGAACAGCTCTCACAGTCAGGAAGTTCTTCCTCATGTTCAGATGGAATCTCCTCTCTTGTTGTTTGAAACCATTGTTCCGCATCCTAATCTCCAAGGAAGCAGAAAGGAAGCTTGCTCCCTCCTCCTCTGTGGCTTCCTCTCACATATTTATACATGGCTATCATGTCTCCTCTCAGCCTTCTCTTCTTCAGGCTAAACATGCCCAGCTCCTTAAGCCGCTCCTCATAGAGCTTGTTCTCCAGACCCTTGATCATTTTAGTCGCTCTCCTCTGGACACATTCCAGCTTGTCAATATCTCTCTTGAATTGTGGTGCCCAGAATTGGACACAATATTCCAGGTGTGGTCTAACCAAAAGAATAGAGGGGTAGCATGACTTCCCTAGATCTAGACACTAGGCTCCTCTTGATGCAGGCCAAAATCCCATTGGCTTTTTTTGCCGCCACATCACATTGTTGGCTCGTGTTTAACTTGTTGTCCACGAGGACTCCAAGATCTTTTTCACACGTACTGCTCTCGAGCCAGGCTAGAGTTGGAAGAGACCTCATAGATCATCATTAACTGACCCAAATAGTACTTTTTCTGTTACTTTTGTGAGTGTTGACTATAAAAGTGTAGCTCAGAACTGTCACAGTTAGTTTCTCATCACAATATTACTACTATGCTATAAAAGTGCCAATATATGGGAGCTGATTTTCCAGCCACAGAGAACAGATATGACAATACAATGTATTTGGATCTCCAATATGGTATTTTGGTATATGCAAGGTCTACATCAGTGGTTCTCAACCTGCAACTTCCCATTATTATTATTATTATTATTATTATTATTATTATTATTATTATGCTTTATTGGTACCCCACTAGCATCTCCCAAAGGACTCGATGCGGCTTACAAAGGCCGAGGCCTCAATACAGAACACAACAATACACATAAAGCAAATTAAAACAATTAAAGCAATATTAAAACAACGAAACCACAGGCAATAAACAGTACATCAAACAAGATAGAACTAGGCCGGGCCAGAGTAAAGGGTACAGGATTAAAAAGTGCTGATGTGACAGGTGATATGTAGGGATTATAAGGCGAGTGCAATGTGCACTGTGCGGCACTCTTGATTCTAATAAAGTGCGTCTGGGGCTTGGTATTGGAGATTTCCTATTCTGAGAAGGCACATCGGAACAGCCAGGTCTTCAAATTCTTTTTGAAGACTGCTAATGTAGGAGCCTGTCTAAGATCTTTGGGGAGAGTGTTCCAGAGACGGGGGGCCACCATGGAAAAGGCCCTGTCTCGTGTCCCCACCAAGCGTGCTTGCGACGCAGGCGGGATCACGAGCAGAGCCTCTCCAGATGAGCGTAGTGAACACGTGGGTTCGTATATGGAGATGCGGTCATGCAGGTAGGATGGTCCCAAACCGTTCAGGGCTTTGTAGGTAAGCACCTGCACCTTAAATTGGGCTCGGAAAATAAACGGCAGCAAGTGGAGCTCCTTAAACAGAAGGGTTGACCTCTCTCTGTAGGGAGCACCAGTTAACATCCTGGCCGCCGCTCGTTGGACAAGTTGGAATTTCCGAGCCGTTTTCAAGGGCAGTCCCACGTACAGCGCATTACAGTAATCCAACCTAGAGGTGACCAAGGCATGGACCACCCCGGCCAGATCGGCCTTCGTGAGGTACGGTCACAGTTGGCGCACGAGTCTTAATTGTGCGAAAGCCCTCCCAGACACCGCCGACGCCTGAGCCTCAAGCGTAAGCGATGAATCCAAGAGGACTCCCAGACTGCGGACCTGTGACTTCAGGGGGAGTGTAACCCCGTCCAACACAGGTTGCCACCCTATACCCTGATCAGGTTTACGATCGACCAGGAGGACCTCTGTCTTGTCGGGATTGATCTTCAGCTTGTTCCTCCTCATCCAGATAGACACAGCGGCCAGGCACTCGTCCAGCACCCGAGAGGCCTCCTTGGAATTGGGTGGAAATGAGTAGTAGAGTTGTGTGTCATCTGCATAGAGGTGGCACCTAACTCCAAAACTCCGGATGACCTCTCCCAGCGGTTTCATGTAGATGTTAAAAAGCATGGGAGACAGAATGGAGCCTTGCGGGACCCCACAGGTCAAGGGCCAGGGGTCCGAGCAGGCATCTCCCAGCTTCACCAACTGGGATCAACCCTCCAGGAAGGACCGGAGCCACGACAGAACCGTGCCCCCGAGACCCATCCCAGAGAGTCGACCCAGAAGGATACCATGATCGATGGTATCGAAAGCCGCTGAGATGTCCAAGAGAACCAGCAGAGTCACACTCCCCCTGTCCAGCTCTCTACGGAGGTCATCCACCAAGGCGACCAAGGCTGTCTCGGTGCCGTGACCAGGCCTGAAACCAGACTGTGACTGATCTAGGTAGTTGATGTCATCCAAAAAGCCCTGGAGCTGGGAGGACCACCCGCTCCAGCACCTTACCCAAAAAAGGGAGGTTGGAGATCGGCCTGTAATTGTTCAGCACCGTGGAGTCAAGGGAAGCCTTTTTGAGGAGTGGACGAACCACAGCCTGTTTCAAATTAGATGGAAAAATCCCTTGCTCCAGCGATGCATTAATGATCAACATAAACCAATCAACCAGCCCCTCCTTGGCCGATTTAATTAGCCAAGATGGGCAAGGGTCTAGAGTCAAGGTGGTCGCCCTCACAGCTCCAAGGACCTCTTCCACGGTCTCAGGAAGAACAAGCCTAAAAGAATCCCACAAAATTGGACAAGCAGATGCCTCAATCACCTCATCTGGTACTGTGATAAAATTGGAGTCGAGCTCGAGATGTATCTGAGAAACTTTGCCTGCAAAATGGTGTGCGAACTCGCAACACCGAGTTGCTGGGTCGTCGAAGGTCTCCTCCCCCACAGGTGGATGAAGGAGTTCCCCGATAACCTGAAACAGCTCCGATGATCTATTTGCTGCAGACTCTATACGGGTGGTCGTGAAAGATTCCCTGGCCGCCCGTATAGCCACGGAATATGCCTTAAGAGAGGCTTTAAGAGAGGCTTTAGCCCGTGCTTGATCAGACACGTCCCGAGATCTCCTCCACTTGCGCTCTAGCCCCCTTCTCGTATGCTTCATCACAGCCAGCTCCTCGATGAACCAGGGAGACGGCCTGTCACGACGCAACATGATGGGGCGTTCGGGAGCGATCGTATCTATCGCCCTGGACATCTCCCTGTTGTAGAGATCCACCAAGGCGTTGACAGAATCGCCAGACTCCATGGCAGGAAAAACCCCAAGATTCCTCAGGAATCCATCTGGATCCATCAGTCTCCTGGGACGGACCATCTTAATCTGTCCTCCACCCCTGCGAAGGTTGAGGGTCGCAGAAAGTCTAAAACTGATCATATAGTGATCAGACCATGACACCGGAAGGATGTTTTGTTCTTCCACTCTGATCATTCCACTGTCCGCCACAAAAACTAGGTTGAGTGTATGTCCAGCCTGATCGGTCGGTCCAGATATAATTTGTGACAGCCCCATGGTCGTCATGGCGGCCATAAAGTCCTGAGCTGCACCAGACAAGGAGGTCTCAGCATGGATGTTGAAGTCTCCCAGCACCACCAGGCGCTGGGAGGCCAGGGCCGAATTGGAGACCACCTCTGCTAGCTCAGACAGGGAAACTGCTGGGTCGCGGGGTGGGCGGTACACCAGCAGAAACCCCACGCTATCACGGTTCCCCACCCTCAGGTGGACACACTCAAACCCAGATGCCTGCGGAACAGAGCATCTGACCACGGCGATGGATTGCCGAAAGACAACTGCGACACCTCCTCCCCGCCCCCCTTGTCTGGCCTGCTGATGCACTCCGAAATCCGGTGGACACAGCTGAGTGAGATTTACTCCCCCCAGCTCATCCAACCAGGTCTCAGTAATGCAAGCCAGATCCACCCTCTCATCCAGGATCAGGTCCTGGATGGCAGCAGTCTTACCATTGACAGATCTGGCATTAATCAGCAGGACCTTAAGACCAAGGGGACTGCCATGGGGCCTACCACTTCCTACCTTCTCCAGGGTCGCAAGAACTCTGTTGCGCTTCTCCCAGGGATGTTGGTGACTAACACATCTCCTCCCACACATGACCTGGATGGTGCCCCCCCCCCTCAGGTCCCCCTCCCCCCCTACATGGTTATCTGTGGCTAGTCAGCTCTCAGAAAAAGTAAGGCTGGAGAATACTCTCCCTTGGGTTTCAGGTGGAGATGCTTCCGATGTTAAAGTGGACAAGGAACCAGCGAGGGAACTGAGTGGGCTGAACAGGGGAAGTGTTCTTGGGTGGGGAAGTGTGGCTGATTGCGTGGGTACAACTGGGGCAGATGGGGTCTCGAATTGGTACAAACCAGGAGGGGAGGCCCTAACCGGGGAGCTGTCTGTGGATTTGTCTTGGAGACCTGATGGAACAAGGCGAGAAGGTACCCCGGTGTCAAAGAGGGGGCGAATATGAGGGTCCACAACTACCCTTCTGATGGTGATGCCCCATTTCTTTAGGCAGGATCGCATTGCCAATAGCTCGCCAAGCCACAAGTTGTCTTCTGGTGTAATTAAAAGTAGGCTTGGATAACAACGGAAAAATTTGTTTCTAAACTCGTTTTGTTTTTAGGGGGTCCATTGTGTTTCGTTTTTTTTAAAGAATTCCGAATTTTTTCTTTAAAAAATTTCGAAATTTACGAAATTTCGTAAATTTCGAATTGATTCGTTAATGGCGGACGCGATTGCGCAATATGTTAAAAAACCCTCCAAATGGGACTGGCGGAACTTCTGAAGCTTCCCTCTCCCTCTGTTGTTGACTGTAGGTGTGATAATTTTTTTTTTATCACTGATAAAACAACAACTATCAAACTTGCACCTGACATACGGAAATAATTACGAAACAATTACAAAACAATTTCGAAACAATTTTGAACCAATTACGAAACAATTACGAAACAATACGAAATAAATTGGAAAAATTGTTTCGATTTTTAATTACTCCTCACAGTAGTCCTGCATGGCTCAATATTGGATCGTAAGCTATTTTAAATACGAATTAATAACAAATTACGAAATTAACGAACGAAACCGCCCAAGCCTACTATTTATCTCACCAAAGACGTAAAACAGTCAGGAAGAGGGCAGGCTGCCAGCCTGTGCAAACATACCTCTCAAGCATAAAAGATCATTTAACTGGGTTGTTTTAGGTTTTTCCGGGCTACATGGCCATGTTCTAGAAGCATTTTCTCCTGACGTTTCGCCTGCATCTCTGGCAAGCATCCTCAGAGGTAGTGAGGTCTGTTGGAAGTAGGAAAAAGGGTTTATATATCTGTGGAATGACCAGGGTGGGACAAAGGACTCTTGTCTGCTGGAGCTAGGTGTGAATGTTTCAACTGACCACCTTGATTAGCATACAATGGGCTGACTGTGCCTGGAGCAAACTTTTGTTGAGAGGTGATAAGATGTCCTTGTTTGTTTCCTCTCTGTTGTTTTGCTGTTGCAATTTTAGAGTTTTTTAATACTGGTGGCCAGATTTTGTTCATTTTCATGGTTTCCTCCTTTCTGTTGAAATTGTCCACATGCTTCTTGTGGATTTCAATTTCAACACAGATCCTTGTCCTTCCTACCCTTGGCCACCAGTGGGCAGCAGATGACAATTTTGTCCACATTTCCCTGGGAGAAATGTTCTCCTGTTGTTTTTCTTGCTCTGCTTCAGGTGGAAAGCTATGACAACCAAACAGTTGGATAACATTTCTCTCCATCCATGTTTATTTGCTGTAATGCTAGATTGAAGGCTCGGGAGAACATCATTCCTCTTGTACAACATGCATAAAGCACAGTCACAAGGTATCTGTGAGAATGATGGCTCCTTATGGGACAAATGAGAGCTCAGAACATTATTCCAACAATTAGAGATTGCAAACCCACCATTTCATAGAATCCTAGAATCAAAGAGTTGGAAGAGACCTCCTGGGCCATCCAGTCCAACCCCATTCTGCCAAGAAGCAGGAATATTGCATTCAAAGCACCCCTGACAGATGGCCATCCAACCCCTGTTTAAAAGATTCCAAAGAAAGAGCCTCCACCACACTCCGGAGCAGAGAGTTCCACTGCTGAATGGCTCTCACAGTCTTCCTCATGTTCAGATGGAATCTCTTGCAGTTTGAAGCCCATTGTTCCATTGCGTCCTAGTCTCCAGGGCAGCAGAAAACAACCTTGCTCCCTCCTCTCCTTGTGGCTTCCTCTCACATATTTATACATGGCTCTCATGTCTCCTCTCAGCCTTCTCCAGGCTAAACATGCCCAGCTCGTTAAGCCGCTCCTCATAGAGCTTGTTCTCCAGACCCTTGATCATTTTAGTCGCTCTCCTCTGGACACATTCCAGCTTGTCAATATCTCTCTTGAATTGTGGTGCCCAGAATGGGACACAATATTCCAGGTGTGGTCTCACCAAGGCAGAATAGAGCATGGGGAGCATGACTTCCCTGGATCTAGGCACTAGGCTCCTATTGATGCAGGCCAAAATCCCACTGACTTTTTTTGCCACCACATTTGGATTAGAACAAAAAAAAACTATCTAGCCCACCCATCAGAAACCCATAAGTGAGACATCAGTGCAATAGCAACCTCTTGTTCACATTTCCCGGCTATCACAAGGGATTCTGGAAGTCATGCCTAAGGCATGTCTGGTATGAAAGTGAAACATGAACAGGAAACTGCACTGACTCAAGCAGGCAACTGCAGCAGGCCCAGCAAGTGATGTTCTGCCCCTTTTGGAGTGCCTCTGGTGTTGCTCCAAGAAGGTCCTCCCTTGTGCATGTGGCAGGGCTCAGGATGCATTGCAGCAGGGGGTCAGTGGTTGGCTCTTCTCCACACTCGCATGTCGAGGATTCCACTTTGTGGCCCCATTTCTTGAGGTTGGCTCTGCATCTCGTGGTGCCAGAGCGCAGTCTGTTCAGCGCCTTCCAAGTCACCCAGTCTTCTTCTGAGTGCCCAGGGGGGAGTCTCTCATCTGGTATCACCCATGGATTGAGGTTCTGGGTTTGAGCCTGCCACTTTTGGACTCTTGCTTGCTGAGGTGTTCCAGCGAGTGTCTCTGTAGATCTTAGAAAACTATGTCTGGATTTAAGTGGTTGACGTGCTGGCTGATACCCAAACAAGGGATGAGCTGGAGATGTCTCTGCCTTGGTCCTTTCACTATTGGCTGCTACTTCCCGGCAGATGTCAGGTGGTGCAATACCGGCTAAGCAGTGTAATTTCTCCAGTGGTGTCGGGCACAGACACCCTGTGATAATGCAGCATGTCTCATTCAGAGCCACATCCAGTGTTTTAGTGTGGTGAGATGTGTTCCACACTGGGCATGTTTAGCCTGAAGAAGAGAAGGCTGAGAGGAGATATGATGAGGGCCGTGTATAAATATGTGAGAGGAAGCCACAGGGAGGAGGAGGGAGCAAGCTTCCTTTCTGCTTCCCTGGAGACGTGAGACAATGGCTTCAAACTACAAGAGAGGAGATTCCATCTGAACATGAGGAAGAACTTCCTGACTGTGAGAGCCATTCAGCAGTGGAACTCTCTGCCCCGGAGGGAGTGTGGTGGAGGCTGGATGGCCATCTGTCAGGGGTGCTTTGAATGCAATATTCCTGCTTCTTGGCAGAATGGGGTTGGACTGGAGGATGGCCCAGGAGGCCTCTTCCAACTCTATTATTATTATTATTATTATTATTATTATTATTATTATTTTATTATTATTAAGCAGAGGCTGGATGGCCATCTGTCAGGGGTGCTTTGAATGCAATATTCCTGCTTCTTGGCAGAATGGGGTTGGACTGGATGGCCTATGAGGTCTCTTCCAACTCTTGATTCTATGATTCATGCATACTCAGCAGCAGAGTAGCATAGCGCAAGGGCAGATGTCTTCACTGTGTCTGGTTGTGGTCCCCAGGTTGTGCCAGTCAGCTTTCGTATGATATAAAAATGGGGGTGTGGCCTTCAGGAAGAGGTGGCCGTAGCCACGCCCACCTCGCCCTTCCGCATCGCCTCTTGTTGCCAGGGAGGCCAGAGAAAATGCAAGATTGTAAAACTTGCACCAGACATCTGAAAATAATTCCGAAAAATGGGCAAATTGTCTCAATTCGTAATTACTCCTCACACTATTCCAGCATGGCTCGAAATGGTTTCAAAAGTCAATTTAATCCGAATTAATTCCGATTTTAGAAGCTTCTGAAAAAAATTGACCAAGCCTAATGTATACATATGTGAGGGGAAGTCATAGGAATGAGGGAGCAAGCTTGTTTTCCTGGGGACTAGGACGCAATGGAACAATGGCTTCAAACTACAGGAAAGAAGATTCCACCTGAACATGAGGGAGAACTTTCTGACTGTGAGAGCCGTTCAGCAGTGGAACTCTCTGCCCCGGAGTGTGGTGTAGGCTCCTTCTTTGGAGGCTTTTAAGCAGAGGCTGGATGGCCATCTGTCAGGGGAGATTTGAATGCAATATTCCTGCTTCTTGGCAGAATGGGGTTGGACTGGAGGATGGCCCAGGAGGTCTCTC
>NW_026847771.1:108569508-108632008 GCF_025583915.1 Anolis sagrei ordinatus | reverse complement strand
AAGAGATTTGCAGGATTTTCCGTAGGCAGCGCTGATGGAATCGTTCCAGGAGTTGCAAGTGACGTCTGTAGACAGTCCACGTTTCACAGGCGTAGAGCAGGGTTGGGAGGACAATAGTTTTATAAACAAGCACCTTGGTCTCCTTACGGATGTCTTCCAGCACGCTGACATTTGTCCGCTTGTCTTCCCAAGAGATTTGCAGGATTTTCTGGGGGCAGCGCTGATGGAATCGTTCCAGGAGTTGCAAGTGACGTCTGTAGACAGTCCACATTTCACGGCATATAGCAGGGTTGGGAGGACAATAGCTTTATAAACAAGCACCTTGGTCTCCCTACGGAAGTCCCCAAACTAGGCTCAGTGCAATAGCAGATTTAGGAATTGTGGGAGTTGAAGTCCAAAACACCTGGAAGGCCAAAGTTTGCCCATGCCTGGTATAACATATACACAATCCACATATGTCCCCCTCTTGAGAATCATAAAACAGATAGAGATTTCCCCCTCTGCTTCACAGTTGGCCTTGGATTCATCTCAGAATATCTCTCCTCGCTGCTCAGTGGCATCCGTTGCAACCTTCCTGGCTTGCCTGTGCAGCCAGGAGGTGAGAAGGAGACTCTCCCCAAGGGAGAGAACCAGAGAGGGAGATATTTTTCTATCCCTCTTCATATAAATCACTCACAGTCTGGGAAAAGAGCAATGATACAATCCACCAGTTGAAACTGAACTAATTAACCAGGCTGGAAAGCGAACGTACTCACACAAAATGAAAGCAAGGAAAGATTAGTGCAAGGGGAGGGATGTCTCTGCGGCTATTTATGGCTGCCCTTTGAATCCGAGAGGAATTTGTTGGGTTACAGCTGGGAATAAAGTCTCGGTTTGGGCACTCTCCGCTGCCTCAATGAACAAGTGCTCTCCAATGCCCTTCTGGAGCAGAATCTATAAGCCAAGGTTCTAGATCGGCCTCTTACTTATATTTCATTATGATTTACTAAGTAGCGTCTCCTGATTTGATACCTCCCTCCCCTCCCTATTGTGTATCAATGGGCAGCAGTTGCTGCAGATGACAGGGACCTGCAGGCCTACCCATAGAATCACAAAATCCTAGAATCCTAGAGTTGGAAGAGACCTGGTGGGCCATCCAGTCCAACCGCATTGTGCCCTCTCCATTGTGTCTCCGAGTGGAGTGCCGCAGGGTTCTGTCCTGGGCCCGGTCCTGCTCAGGATCTTCATTCATGACTTCAATGAAGGGCGAGAAGGCAGGATCATCAAGTTTGCAGACGACGCCAAATTGGGAGGGAGAGCCAAGACTCCAGAGGACAGGATCAGGATTCAAAGGGATCTTGACAGATTAGAGAGATGATGGGCCAAAACTCACAAAATGAAGTTCAACAGTGACAAATGCAAGATACTCCACTTTGGCAGGAAAAACGAAATGCAAAGATACAGAATGGGGGACAATGCCTGGCTCGAGAGCAGGACGTGTGAAAAAGATCTTGGAGTCCTCGTGGACAACAAGTTAAACATGAGCCAACAATGTGATGTGGCGGCAAAAAAAAGCCAATGGGATTTTGGCCTGCATCAATAGGAGCATAGTGTCTAGGTCCAGGGAAGTCATGCTCCCCGCTCTATTCTGCTTTGGTTAGACCACACCTGGAATATTGTGTCCAATTCTGGGCACCACAATTAAAGAGAGATATTGACAAGCTGGAATGTGTCCAGAGGAGGGCGACTAAAATGATCAAGGGTCTGGAGAACAAGCCCTATGAGGAGCGGCTTAAGGAGCTGGGCATGTTTAGCCTGAAGAAGAGAAGGCTGAGAGGAGATATGATAGCCATGTATAAATAAGTGAGAGGAAGCCACAGGGAGGAGGGAGCAAGCTTGTTTTCTGCTTCCTTGGAGACTAGGACGCACGGAACAATGGCTTCAAACTACAAGAGAGGAGATTCCATCTGAACACAAGGAAGAACTTCCTGACTGTGAGAGCCGTTCAGCAGTGGAACTCTCTGCCCCGGAGTGTGGTGGAGGCTCCTTCTTTGGAAGCTTTTAAACAGAGGCTGGATGGCCATCTGTCAGGGGTGATTTGAATTGCAATATTCCTGCTTCTTGGCAGGGGGTTGGACTGGATGGCCCATGAGGTCTCTTCCAACTCTTTGATTACAAGATTCTATGACCATGAGAAGAACCAACCAGTCCATCCTCTAGGAAAGAAAGCCCAACCCAATCATAGAATCCTAGAATCCTAGAGTTGGAAGAGACCTGGTTGGCCATCCAGTCCAACCCCATTGTGCCCTCTCCATTGTGTCTCCTTGGGCAGCAGTTGACATACATTCTACAGTAGAGATGAACCCATAAGACATTATTTGTAGCGGTGTGATCTAGAACGATTCGCCTTCTAAAGGTGGACCAGTGAATAACAAATCAAAACAGTTGCTTGTTATAAAATTGCAGCAGCAACAACAAACTGGATTTTTCAGGGTCTGGAATGGTAATTATGGATAATTTCTTCCAACTTTTCCAATTCTGAGACTTAAAAGCAGACAAGGAACTCATGCTGAAGGTGAAGGGGTTTCGTGAACAGGCTTTCCCACAGCTAATGCGGGGACAGAGCAGGTTGGTTCTGAATTGCGAGGCCTTCCATCTCTCATCTTTTCTCTGCACGGTTGGCAACTGATGCCCTCCTGTCCATCAACAGGGCTAGCATGAACCCTCCAGATGGTCGGGCTAAACTCCTGCTACATAATCTGGCAATACAATTTATCCTCTCCTCCTGTCATCAGCATCTCAAGAGAAATGCCACAGCAAATTCTTGTGGTATTCAAGGTATCATCTGACCCGCTTCAGTTCAGGCTGTTCTCCACAAGAAATATCTCTGACGGAGCTTGGTGTCCCAAAGCAAGCAGAACAAGGAAAGAGAGGGGTCTCCTCAACAGCAGGGCCAGGAGCTGAGGAGCAAAGCAGCCTGATAGTCTTCATAACAGAAGTTGTGCTGGTACGGCTGTACCAGGAGCTCCAACTTCATTCCTTTCTATTGAGTGTTTGCATGCATGCCAAGGTTCCATGCATTTTGCAATAAGGTGGCTTCCCTTGGTTTGCAATTATAGGGCCAATGACCCATCAATCATTGTTAGGTTTTGGTTCCGCCCCTTTCCCCAGGGCTCTGGGAGGAGAGGGAGCCATTTTTGCATTGGAAAGCTTAGCTACAGGACATGGATTAGCTCCACCTGTAGAGAAGCTTCGTTTCTCACAGCATCCGGGGGAAATTCTGGGGGGAAACAGTTCCAAAGGACTCCAGCTGAAGAAACTACAAGAGAGGAGATTTCATCTGAACATAAGGAGGAACTTCCTGACTGTGAGAGCCGTTCAGCAGTGGAACTCTCTGCCCCAGAGTGTGGTGGAGGCTCCTTCTTTGGAAGCTCTTAAACAGGGGCTGGATGGCCATCTGTCAGGGGTGCTTTGAATGCCATATTCCTGCTTCTTGGCAGAATGGGGTTGGACTGGATGGCCCATGAGGTCTCTTCCAACTCCTTGATTCTATGATTCTATAATCTACAAAGCCTTGACTGGTAGGTCTACTCGGGACCCAAGAAGCAGTTTGGAGCCGGGAGTAGAGCCCACACCAGCAAAGTTTAGAAAGTAGATTACCCAAGGAGGGGTTAAAAAGGGTTTTCCTCTTAAAGAAAAGAAACCGTTCAAGAAGCCAGTGGCCTGTCCCTTGTGGACAAGATTAAGAAAGCCACCAGTTGAGTCAAAGCCTTGAAGCATTTGTGTAATTTGTTGAAGATCTAAGAAGTATTTGATTGTTTGTTGAAGACTTAAGCAATAATAAAGGACTTTGTTGAACTTTTCAAGCTTCTAAAGACTCTGTATAGCAAAATCCTTAGGGCCTCTCACTCGAGGCACCCCGGCTTCCCGCTGGGCACAAAGAGCACGTCCTGTTCAAAAGACAATTGTTATAGGCCCAGCAAGTGCTGAACCTGACTCAGCACATAGAAGATGGCTTTGAAAGGCAGCAGATCACAGGAGCTGTCTTCAGAGACCTGTCAGCGGCTTATGATACTGTGAACCACCGCCTCCTCCTGAGAAAAATGTATAATATCACAAAGGACGACCACCTCACCCGCCTCATAGGAAACCTGCTACAAAACAGGAGCTTTTTTGTTGAGTTCCAGGGCCAGAGAAGCAGATGGCGGAAACAGAAGAACGGCCTGCCTCAGGGGAGTGTGCTTGCTCCATCAATGTTCAACATCTACACAAATGACCAGCCACTGCCAGAAGGGACAGAGAGCTTCATCTATGCTGATGATCGTGCCATCACCGCTCAAGCAGGGAGCTTTGAGATGGTAGAACAGAAGCTCTCCGAAGCTCTAGGTGCTCTTACTGCCTATTACAGGGAAAACCAGCTGATCCCTAATCCATCTAAAACACAGACATGTGCCTTTCACCTTAAGAACAGACAAGCATCCCGAGCTCTCAGGATCACCTGGGAAGGAATCCCACTGGAGCATTGCAGCGCACCCAAATACCTGGGAGTCACTCTGGACCGTGCTCTGACCTACAAGAAGCACTGCCTGAACATCAAGCAAAAAGTGGGTGCTAGAAACAATATCATACGAAAGATGACTGGCACAACCTGGGGATCACAACCAGACACAGTGAAGACATCTGCCCTTGCGCTATGCTACTCTGCTGCTGAGTATGCATGCCCAGTGTGGAACACATCTCACCACGCTAAAACAGTGGATGTGGCTCTTAATGAGACATGCCGCTTTATCACGGGGTGTCTGCGCCCTACACCACTGGAGAAACTACACTGTTTAGCCGGTATTGCACCACCTGACATCCGCCAGGAAGTAGCAACCAATAGTGAAAGGCCAAGGCAGTGACATCTCCAGCTCATCCCCTGTTTGGGTACCAGCCAGCACGTCAACGACTTAAATCTAGAAATAGTTTTCTAAGATCTACAGAGACACTCGCTGGAACACCTCAGCAAGCGAGAGTCCAAAAGTGGCAGGCTCAAACCCAGACCTCAACCAATGGCTGATACCAAATGAGAGACTCCCCCCTGGGCACACAGAAGACTGGGCAACTTGGAAGGCGCTGAACAGACTGCGCTCTGGCACCACGAGATGCAGAGCCAACTTCAAGAAATGGGGCCACAAAGTGGAATCCACGACATGCGAGTGTGGAGAAGAGCCAACCACTGACCACCTGCTGCAATGCAACCTGAGCCCTGCCACATGCACCATGGAGGACCTTCTTGCGGCAACACCAGAGGCACTCCAAGTGGCCAGATACTGGTCAAAGGACATTTAATCAACCACCAAACTCACAAATTCTGTATTTTGTCTGTTTGTTTGTTTCTGTTAAAAATGTAATACAACTGTCTGGTTGCTCCTGACACGAAAAATAAATGAGTAGTGTGAATGGTCCCCAAGTCTGGGCTTAAATCCCAGGGCAGGTTCAAAGCCCCAGAGGAGAGCTCTTTTAAAGACCAGTATAACCACTCTGGAAGAGATAACCTGTACCCTTGACATGGAATCCACTGGCCACAACTGAATATTCCTTGACCATGCCTGACCTTCTCAGAGATGTTTGCCTTGCTTCCATTTCAGTGCACATCTCGCTCTCCTTCCTCCAGATCTTGGGAGATCAAGCAAGGAAACCGAGTGAAGGATCAAAGGAGTCGTCCAAGCGGTGAGCCCTTGCTGAGGGAGGCCTCTTTCTGGTGGACCCACAAAAACCTGGAGCCGTCCCCATGTACACATCGGGTCAACAAAGAGGTTCAGTGTGAATATGACTCACCCACAGACATCTGGAAGTGGACATTCATGACATGCCTATTCCTCAAAAGAGCCATACCTGACGGTAGCTGTGGAAGAAAGTGGAGAGACAGGCCGTGCCTCAACCACACGAGGGAAGCTGAGGTGACGGCCCACCATGTATTCCCTTCAGCTGAACATGAAACAGGTTACCTGAAGGTCTCTCACCTTTGCTTTGCAAGCCCTCTGGAACCGCAGCCACTTCTTGCGAAAGGTCAGCTGCTCAGAAGGTCTTCTACTCATCTCCACAGCAAAGCCCCATCAAAATCTGGGACACAACGTTGATCTCAGAGAGGAGCCAGAAGTTCAGCTCAAAACCTTCTGGTCTACTTGAGAACATGGGGGACTGAGGCCCCCTCAACACAGCTGAATAAAAACCCAACATTTTCTGCTTTGAACCAAAATATAGAATCCTAGAGTTGGAAGAGACCTCATGGGCCATCCAATCCAACCCCATTCTGCCAAGAAGCAGGACAATCACATTCCGATGGCCATCCAACCTCTGTTTAAAAGTCTCCATAGAAGAAGTCTCCACCACACTCATAGAATCCTAGAATCCTAGAGTTGGAAGAGACCTGGTGGGCCATCCAGTCCAATCCCATTCTGCCAAGAAGCAGGAAAATTGCATTCCGATCACCCCAAATAGATGATCATCCAGCCTCTGTTTAAAAGCCTCCATAGAAGAAGCCTCCACCACACTCATAGAATCCTAGAATTGGAAGAGACCTCATGGGCCATCCAGTCCAACCCCATTCTGCCAAGAAGCAGGAATATTGCATTCAAATCACCCCTGACAGATGGCCAACCAGCCTCTGTTTAAAAGCTTCCAAAGAAGGAGCCTCCACCACACTCCAGGGCGGAGAGTTCCAGTGCTGAACGGCTCTCACAGTCAGGAAGTTCTTCCTAATTTTCAGGTGGAATTGCCTTTTTTTCTTGTAGTTTGGAGCCATTGTTCCCTTGAGTCCTAGTCTCCAGGGCAGCAGACAGGAAGCTTGGGCCCTCCTCCCTAGGACTTCCTCTCATAGAATCCTAGAATCCTAGAATCAAAGATTTGGAAGAGATGTTCAATGTATTGTCGAAGGCTTTCATGGCTGGAATCACTAAGTTCTTGTAGGTTTTTTCGGGCTATATGGCCATGTTCTAGAGGCATTTCTCCTGACGTTTCGCCTGCATCTATGGCAAGCATCCTCAGAGGTAGTGAGGTCTGTTGGAACTGGGAAGGGGTTTATATATCTGTGGAATGACCAGCGTGAGACAAAGGACTTTTGTCAGTTGGGCTAGGTGTGAATGTTTCAGCTGATCACCTTGATTAGCATACAATGGGCTGACTGTGCCTGAAGCAAAATCTTCTTGAGAGGTAATTAGATGTCCCTGCCTGTTTCCTCTCTGCTGTTTTTGCTGTTGCAATTTTAGAATTTTTTAATACTGGTAGCCGGATCTTGTTAATTTTCATGGTTTCCTCCTTTCTGTTGAAATTGTCCACATGTTTGTGTATTTCAATGGCTTCTCTGTGTAGTCTGACATGGTGGTTGTGAGAGTGGTCCAGCATTTTTGTGTTCTCAAATAATATGCTGTGTCCAGGTTGGTTCATCAGGTGCTCTGCTCTGGCTGATTTTTCTGGCTGAAGGAGTCTGCAGTGCCTTTCATGTTCCTTGATTCTTGTTTGGGCGCTGCGTTTGGTAGTCCACAAGTGCACACACTTTCTGGGCATGCAAACCACACACACTTTCCAAAGCAAGGAGGCAAGTTCTCTTACTCCAGAGGAGGCACTCAGCGGCAAGCAGGTGCACATACTTTCTGGGCATGCACACCACACACACTTTCCAAAGCAAAGAGGCAAGTTCTCTTACTCCAGAGGAGGCACTCAGCCACAACCAGGAACACACATTTTCTGGGCATGCTCACCACAATACTTTCTAAAGCAAGGAGGCAAGTTCTCTTACTCCAGAGGAGGCACTCACCTACAAGCAGGTGCACATACTTTCTGGGCATGCACACCACACACACTTTCCAAAGCAAAGAGGCAAGTTCTCTTACTCCAGAGGAGGCACTCAGCTGCAAGCAGGTGCACACACTTTCTGGGCATGCACACCACACACACTTTCCAAAACAAAGAGGCAAGTTCTCTTACTCCAGAGGAGGTACTCAGCCGCAACCAGGCACACACATTTTCTGGGCATGCACACCACAATACTTTCCAAAGCAAGGAGGCAAGTTCTCTTACTCCAGAGGAGGCACTCACCTACAAGCAGGTGCACATACTTTCTGGGCATGCACACCACACACACTTTCCAAAGCAAAGAGGCAAGTTCTCTTACTCCAGAGGAGGCACTCAGCTGCAAACAGGTGCACACACTTTCTGGGCATGCACACCACACACACTTTCCAAAACAAAGAGGCAAGTTCTCTTACTCCAGAGGAGGTACTCAGCCGCAACCAGGCACACACATTTTCTGGGCATGCACACCACAATACTTTCCAAAGCAAGGAGGCAAGTTCTCTTACTCCAGAGGAGGCACTCAGCTACAAGCAGGTGCACACACTTTCTGGGCCTGCCATGCCACATGTACTTTCCAAGGCAAGGAGACCAGTTCTCTTACTCCAGAGGAGGCACTCAGCTGCAAGCAGGTGCACACACTTTCTGGGCCTGCCATGCCACACACACTTTCCAAGGCAAGGAGGCAAGTTCTCTTACTCCAGAGGAGGCACTCAGCGGCAAGCAGGTGCACACACTTTCTGAGCCTGCATGCCACATGTACTTTCCAAGGCAAGGAGACAGGTTCTCTTACTCCAGAGGAGGCACTCAGCTACAAGCAGGTGCACACACTTTCTGGGCCTGCCATGCCACATGTACTTTCCAAGGCAAGGAGACCAGTTCTCTTACTCCAGAGGAGGCACTCAGCTGCAAGCAGGTGCACACACTTTCTGGGCCTGCCATGCCACACACACTTTCCAAGGCAAGGAGGCAAGTTCTCTTACTCCAGAGGAGGCACTCAGCGGCAAGCAGGTGCACACACTTTCTGAGCCTGCATGCCACATGTACTTTCCAAGGCAAGGAGACTGGTTCTCTTACTCCAGAGGAGGCACTCAGCTGCAAACAGGTGTGCATGCTTTCTTGGCCTTCATGCCACACACACTTTCCAAAACAAGGAGGCAAGTTCTCTTACTCCAGAGGAGGCAATCAGCTGCAAGCAGGCGCACACACTTTCCGTATCTGCACACCGCACATGCATTCTTTCCAAGGAAAGGAGACATGGAGCATCATGTGCTCACAAAAAGCAGCCAAGTAGCTGTGATTGGCTCCTGCTTACATTTGTGTTGAGCTGATTTTCGTACCGGGAGCAGCCTTCCCATTACATGTTCCTGAAGGTAACAAAAGTAATGAAAGAACAAATGTAACGAAGGAAAATGGATCCACACACAACTCTATTGCTGAGGAGGAAATTTATGGCAATGAGAAATGCTGCTTGGGTTTGGGCCATAAATGTGAAGGGGACGAGAATCAAGGGAATGCAAGGGCCTCAATTCATCCAAGGCATTTCCCCTCAAATGCACCTCAGGCTGATGTTAATATCTAATTATCTGGATTAATAACTGATTACATTTCCCTGGTGTTTTTGACCTTTAGGAATCCTTGTGCCGGCATGTTTTACTGATTTCAGTGGTCGGGGGGGAGAGCAGGAGAAATGTTATCTGAAGTGTGAAATTGGCCGTGTTTTTGTTATGAAATCACCACTTGGCATTGCCAAAGCTATTAAAAACTTTCCAAACCTGAGATGTATTTGAACTGTTGCCAAGTTCATCTAGAGCGTGACCTTGCACATTTCAATAATTAGAATTTCCTGCATAATGCATGGCTTTAGAAACAGGAGAGGAAATTTGCAGACAGCTGCAGGGGTGTGGACTTGAGCGGCTCTAATGATGAGTTTCAGAAACAGAGCCATAAATCTCCCAAAGCCCACCTGCCGGCCTGTTTGGACGCATCTTGGAGAAGAAAGAACTCAAAGCACGGCTAGGCAATGGATGGCTCCCAATCATTGGACATCGTAAGCCATGGGCACAACAAGAAGGCATCTCTTTGGGTTACATCAGGTATGAGCAAACTTTGGCCCTCCAACTTTGGCCTTTCCTGGCTCAGCAGGAAATGAAAGGCCCTGAGTCTGTTAGGAATAGTGGGAGTTGAAGTCCAAAACACCTGAAGGGAGGACCCAAGTTGGCCCATGCCTTTGTCCTCTTGGAAATGGACACTTCAGTTAATCAAGGGATCATCTAGAACCCACGTTGTAGGAGTTGCCGTCCAAAACACCTGGACGAAGGGCTGACATTGGCCCATGCCTTTGTCCTCTTGGAAACTGACACTTCAGTCAATCAAGGGGTCATCTGCATACCCACATTATGGGAGTTGAAGTCCAAAACACCTGAAGGGAGGGCCCAAGTTGTCCCATGCCTTTGTCCTCTTGAAACTGGACACTTCAGTCAATCAAGGGGTCGTCTGCATAGCCGTGTTGGGTGTTGTGGGAGTTGAAGTCCAAAACATCTGGAGGTAGGGCCCAAGTTGGCTCATGCCTTTGTCCTCTTGGAAATGAACACTTAAGTCAATCAAGAGGTCATCTGTATACCCATGATGTGGGAGCTGAAGTCCAAAACATCTGGAGGTAGGGCCCAAGTTGGCCCATGCCTTTGTCCTCTTGGAAATGGACACAAGCCAATCAAGAGGTCATCTGCATACCCATGTTGTGGGAGTTGAAGTCCAAAACATCTGGAGGGAGGGCCCAAGTTGGCCCATGCCTTTGTCCTCTTGGAAATGGACACTTAAGTCAATCAAGGGTCATCTGCATACCCACGTTGTGGGAGTTGAATTCCAAAACATCTGGAGGGAAAGCCAAAGTTAGCTCATGCCTTCGTATTCTTGGAAATTGACACTTCAGTCAATCAAGGGGTCATCTGCATATCCATAGACAGCTCCTGGTCGTGTGGCCGGCATGATTACATGGAGCACCTTACTGCCTTTCCTGCCGAGGTAATACCTATTGATCTACTCACATTTACATGTTTTGGAACTGCTAGGTTGGCAGGTGCTAAGACTAACTATGGAGCTCACCCCGATCCATGGATTCGAACTGGCAACCTTTAGGTCAGCAGATTCCACAGTTCAATGGTTTAACCCATTTCTTCACTGCGGACCCTAGTTACTACCTTAATTACTTACTTAGGCGATCTCTCATAGACCGAGGATGATGGTCCTCCAAGGTTGGTGTTCTGATGGTGCGTCCGTAGGTGACTGTGGAGCCCTATTCTTGACCTGCATCTTCTCCCGCAGTGAGGGCATCGGTTTCCAGGTGGAAGGTGGTCCCAGTCGGGGTTGGCTTGATGCGCCTCCTCTTACAAATGTCATGGGTCAGCTCCCAGGAAGCGATGGAGATGCAAATTCTCCAGCTTTCATGTAGTCAGCTCAAAAAAAGAGACAACATCTGCATACAAAATTCAGCCAAGAGCTCTCTGCCAGCCATGAGTCCAAGATCTCCTTCCTTCTTTCCTGCTTACTTTACTTAGGTGATCACTTGTTGTCCGAGAAGGATAGTCCTCCAAGTGTAGTGTCCTGGTGGTGGGTCCGTAGGTGACTGTGGAGCCCTCTTCTTGATCTGCATCTTCTCCCGCAGTGAGGGCATCGGTTTCCAGGTGGAAGGTGGTCCCAGTCGGGGTTGGCTTGACGCACCTTCCTCTTGGCACGTTTCTCTCTTTCATCCTTCATTCATGCCTCTTCAAACTCTACAGCACTGCTGGTCACAGCTGACCTCCAACTGGAGCGCTCAAGGGCCAGGGCTTCCCAGTTCTTAGTTACTACCTAACCAGTTACTACCAAGCTTTGTCATTTATCTTCAGGCAAGAATGGGTGCACCAACGAATGATTGCTGTAGCTAAACCGTTGTTTTGCCTTGCTTGCATTAACGTTTTAGGAATGTTGCTTTATAGATGTACTAGTGACATATTACCAGGAAGAAAAATGAGAATTTCCTGCAGAAGTTTTGGCCAAATGAGAGGTTGCAAGTGCAATTGTTCTCTGCTGGCTCACTTTTGCAGTGGAACGCCTTCCCTGTCTAGTTCAAAAGGACTTTTCATGATTGTAGAAAGAAAGAAAGAGAGAGAGAAAGAAAGAAAGAAAGAAAGAAAGCCCTGCCACTGCAGTTCTCCTCATCAAAAGACTTCTTGTGTCAAACGTTCCTTCCTTCCTTCTTTCCTCCACTTCCCCTGCCACAAAAATCGGAAAACATCCAACCCGGCGTATAAACATTAGATTCATTTAGAAGAAGCAAGTGAGCCTTCGTCTTGGATCAAAGCTAATAAATTGCTACAGGTTTCCTTTCATCCTGCCTTTTGAAGCATCAGCACATTTCTTGTTTGCTTCCTCCACGACTCTCCCACCCCGCCTCCCCGCCCTCCAAATGTCACCATCAAGAAGGAAAATCTCTCAGTGGCACTTGCAAATTTATTTATTTATTTTTTTGCTGAGTCTGCGGAGGCAGGAGATGGTTTGGGGGAAGGGAGACAATAGCTGCATTCCACCAGGCATTTTTCAAGTAAGTGCAAACCATGTGGGCAGTAGGCCTGTCCGGTTTCGTTCGTTAATTCATTAATTCGTTATTAATTCGTTATTTTAGGCATTTTTGAAGCGATATCAAAACACATTTCCAAACCCGGAAGGGTTTTAAAATATCGAACCAGCAACCCCCATAGATTTAACGAGCTTCCGCTCGTTTCGTTAATGGGGTGGAGGCTGCTGGAGTGCTGGTGCCTGGGAGCCAATCCGGCGCTCCCAAGCAGTGCACCGTGGCTGCTGTTTGTTTTTGATTGGCCGGCGAGCCCTTTCAAAGCGGCTCCGCGCGGCCATTGCTGCAGAGGGCGAGGGAGTTTGCATTGGCTTGGCTTGGCTAATGGCTAGCAACTGGATTGGATTCATTCCTTGCTGCTGTGAGTGCTGCTTGCTTCATTTGCTGTCTCCTGCCTGTGTTTGGTCCACATTTGGGCCATTTTTTGGTTAATTTTCCATTTTAAAATATTTTTTAATATTATTTTTTTAATATTATTTTAATATTATTTTTAAAAAATATTCTAAAAAAGAAAAGACTCTTCTGTTGGTGTGTGCTCTCATTTGCTGTATCCTGCCTGTGTTTGGTCCACATTTGGGCCATTTTTTGGTTAATTTTCCATTTTAAAATATTTTTTAATATTATTTTAATATTATTTTTTTTAATATTATTTTAATATTATTCTTAAAAAATATTCTAAAAAAGAAAAGACTCTTCTGTTGGTGTGTGCTCTCATTTGCTGTGTCCTGTCTGTGTTTGGTCCACATTTGGGCCATTTTTTGGTTAATTTTCCATTTTAAAATATTTTTTAATATTATTTTAATATTATTCTTAAAAAATAAAAAAAATATTCTAAAAATTCGTTAATATTTACAAAATTTCGTAAATAACAAAACTTTTTTTGGAAAGTTTTGTAAATATTTTAAATATCGAAACAAAAAAACACCCCAATTACAAATCGATTTTAGAAACAAATTTTTTCTTGATCAAACAGGCCTAGTGGGCAGCATGCGTGCATATGGCTGGGCAAGAAATATCCTCAAGTTTAAGCCAGCCCACCGTCACATTTGGTGTCTGCTATGTTATTGGGGTGGTTAGTCCACTCCTGGTTTCAGCCCACGGTTTGGGAACCACTGCCTTGGAAAGAGTCCGTGTGTGGCGTGCAGGGCCAGAAAGCGTGCACGCCTGCCTGCAACCGAGCGCCTCTCATCTAGAGTAGAGAAATGGGTCAGAAGCCTCCTTAAAGTGTGTGCCTACAGCCGAATACCTCTCCTCTAGAGAAGACAAACAGGTGAGAAGCCTAATAAAGCGCGTGCCTGCCCACAGCTAAGTGCCTTTCCTCTAGAGTAGAGAAACAGATGTGAAGCCTCCTTAAAGTGCATGCCTGCCCACAGCTAAGTGCCTCTCCTCTAGAGTAGAGAAACAGGTAAGAAGACTCCTTAAAGCGCATGCCTGCCCACAGCTAAGTGCCTTTCCTCTAGAGTAGAGAAACTGGTGAGAAGCCTAATAAAGTGCGTGCCTGCCCACAGCTAAGTGGTAAGTAGAAACAGGTAAGTAGCCTCCTTAAAGAGCGCACCTGCTCACAGCTAAGTGCCTCTCCTCTAGAGTAGAGAAACAGGTGAGAAGCCTACTTAAAGTGTGTGCCTGCCCACAGCTGCCTTTCCTCTAGAGTAGAGAAACAGGTGAGAAGCCTCCTTAAAGCGTGTGCCTGCCCACAGCTAAGCATCTCTCCTCTAGAGTGGAGAAACAGGTAAGAAGCTTCCTTAAAGCATGCACCTGCCTGGAGCTGAGTGCCTCTCCTCTAGAGTAGAGAAACAGGTGAGAAGTCTCCTTAAAGCGTGCACCTGCCTGCAGCTGAGCGCCTCTCCTCTAGAGTAGAGAAACAGGTAAGAAGCCTCCTTAAAGTGTGCACCTGACTGCAACTGAGTGCCTCTTCTCTAGAGTAGAGAAACAGGTAAGAAGCCTCCTTAAAATGAGTGCCTGCCCACAGCTGAGCGCCTCTCCTCTAGAGTAGAGAAACAGGAAAGAAGCCTCCTTAAAGCACACACCTGTCTGCAGCTGAGCGCCTCTCCTCTAGAGAAACAGGTAAGAAGCCTCCTTAAAGCACACACCTGCCTGCATCTGACTACCTCTCCTCTACAGAAGAGAAACAGGTGAAAAGCCTCCTTAAAGCATGCACCTGACTGCAGTTGAGTGCCTCTCCTCTAGAGTAGAGATACAGGTGAGAAGCCTCCTTAAAGTGTGTGCCTGTCCACAGCTAAACGCCTCTCCTCTAGAGTAGATAAACAGGTAAGAAGCCTCCTTAAAGTGTGTGCCTGCCCACAGCTGAGCACCTCTCCTCTAGAGTAAAGAATCAGGTAAGAAGCCTCCTTAAAGTGCATGCCTGCCCACAGCTGAGCACCTCTCCTCTAGAGTAAAGAATCAGGTAAGAAGCCTTCTTAAAGTGCACACCTGCCTACATCTGAGCACCTCTCCTCTAGAGTAGAGAAACAGGTGAGAAGCCTCCTTAAAGCATGTGCCTGCCCACAGCTGAGTGGCTCTCCTCTAGAGTAGAGAAACAGGTAAGAGGTCTCCTTAAAGTGTGCACCTGACTGCAGCTGAGTGCCTCTCCTCTAGAGAAGAGAAACAGGTAAGTAGCCTCCTTAAAGCGCGTGCCTGCCCACAGCTGAGCGCCTCTCCTCTAGAGTAGAGAAACAGATAAGAAGCCTCCTTAAAGCACACACCTGCCTGCATCTGACTACCTCTCCTCTAGAGTAGGGAAACAGGTAAGTAGCCTCCTTAAAGCGCACACCTGACTGCAGCTGAGTGCCTCTCCTCTAGAGTAGAATAAATGCCTGAAATGACAGGAAGGAGTGCCTGGAAAGCCTCCCCCCGATAATGGGCTGATAGAAAATTGATCTTTCGGCACTCCAGAGCAAAAACGGATATTTACTTTCTTAATTTTGGGAGGCTCCCAAAAAATTGATTGGGGCCTCCACTGAAAGCCGGAACACAAAATGGGTCAAGATTTACGCCAAATACACAAGCCAGATAGATAGATAGATAGATAGATAGATAGATAGATAGATAGATAGATGATAGATGATCTTATGGTATCCTGCTGCCACCAGTCCCAGAGCACCTTCTCTAATCTTATGTTTTCCAAGTCCCTGCTATCTGAGGATGATGGGATTTGCCATCTGGAAGAGATGATGCTCTGCTAAAGGCACCATAGTCACGCTTCCTTCTGGCCACACACCTCATTCGTCGTCTCAATTCTCCAATTATATCAGCAAGCTTTGCAACAACAAAAAGGGCCTTATTTTGGAGAGAAAGTCTCCTTCCAAATAGACTCTTCCATTGTGTGTGTGGATCTCTTTCTTTCTCTCTCAGTGCATTTAGCAGACGGGGAAGTCATTTTATCATTATTCCTTATTTTCAACCAATTACACATAATAGCTTTTGATGCTCGCTATCAGATCCGACCTCCTACGCATGCACAATCTTTTTGCAAGTTAATCTTGTGTTTAACTGCCTTAAGTAAGGAGACACACCAAATCAGAGACTTACATGGGTATTACCAAATAAAATGGCATGCGCTGAATGAAGCTCTTGTTATGACAGCCTTTGGCATCGCCCTGGGAAGGCCAGCGTCTTGTATGGATTCAAGATCAGTGTTGAAAATGTCAATAACCAACTCCTGGTGTGTTACTGTTCATGCAAGGAGGGCTTTTCTTGAGCCTCTCTGTTGGAATATGATAGGAAATAATCCAATAAAATCTGGCGACATGAGCGGTGTTGGATTTGGCAGCTCCTTTGTACTCTGCAATGTTCCGCTGCATACGTGGGAATAGGAGGGAGACAGAGGAAATAGAGACGTAATATGAGTTAAACAGGTAATGTGTGTGATAGCTAGCCATTATGCAATTCACTATGCACAGTTCATGGGGCATATGTATTAAATGGCTAATGTGCGCAACAGCCATCCTTTGTGTACATTGATCTTGTCTCATGGAGAATGGGAAATAATACTTTAAAGGAGCGTTCTCCACAGTCACCTTATCTCACAGAGAATGTGGGTAATGTGAATGAAATTATTCTGTTCTGTCATGCGCTGGGCCTGTAAAGATTTTCCTTTAAGGCAGGATGTGCAACCTTTGCCCAGCGGGAAGCCCAAGGAGAAGTTCTCAAAGTTTTTCCACCACAAATGATCTTTAGATGACTTGCGAAGTACAACAAAGTCCTTTATTAATGAACAATCAAACAGAAACTTCTCTTGTCTTCAATAAAGCTAAACAAATGCTTCCAAGATTTATGCAACTGGTAACTTTCTAATCTTGCCCACGAAGGACAGGCAACTGTCTTCAATAACATCTTCTTTAAAGGAAAATCCCCTTTTTAACTTCTCCCAGGCTGACTGTAATCTAACCCTTACTGATGTGGGCTCCGCTACCGGGTCGAACTGCGTCTCGAACTCCGAATGGACATACCAGTAAGGCAGTAGACTCTCCAGCTGGAGTTCTTTGGTCTTTAGGGCTGTTTTCCTGGAAATCTTTGGAGACTCTTAAGACTGTTCCCCCCCGGAAAGTCCTCAAAGCTTTGGGGAGGCTTCCCTGGAGTTCTCTGGTTTGCTCCAGGTGTGGTCTAACCAAAGCAGAATATGTGAGAGGAAGCCACAGGGAGGAGGGAACAAGCTTGTTTTCTGCTTCCCTGGAGACTAGGGCGCAATGGAGCAATGGCTTCAAACTACAAGAGAGGAGATTCCATCTGAACATGAGGAAGAACTTCCTGACTGTGAGAGCCGTTCAGCAGTGGAACTCTCTGCCCTGGAGTGTGGTGGAGGCTCCTTCTTTGGAAGCTTTTAAACAGAGGCTGGATGGCCATCTGTCAGGGGTGCTTTGAATGCAATGTTCCTGCTTCTTGGCAGAATGGGGTTGGACTGGATGGCCCAGGAGGTCTCTTCCAACTCCTTGATTCTATGATTCTATGTTGAACATCTTTAGTTTACTTTGTCAAAGAGCGCTGGTGCTCCACCAACTCTCTGGATTCCATTGCACTGAGCCATGGCAGTTGAAGTGGTGTCAAACTGCATCACTTCTACAATGTAGACCCACCCCAACACCTTTAGCACAGTGTTGGTATTGCAGTAGTCTTTCATGTCAGGAGCCTTCTTTGGAGGTTGTCTGCTCATCTCTCAAAGGTCCTCTCCAATGGATGACTGCAGTTGTAGAGCAGTGGTTGAAATGAGTCTGTTGCCCTTCCAACCTGCCCCTCCCCCCCCCCCCGCAATTGTTCCTTGTGTCTGTTCTTCACATCCTATGTTTTCCTTCTTTGCCTACAGCTTGTGGGCTGAGTTTCTTCTTCAAGGACAGGTTACCAAATTGCCAACAGGTGAAAGGTAGACTGAGACACGGTGACTCTGCCAGGAAATCTCAGGGACGATGATGACATTCTGGCAGCACAGAAAGCCTGCCACTCAGAAGGCAAAGGCCCAAAGCCAGCCCTGCCATTAGGAGCCAGCTGTCAAGTGATCAAGTCAGGCTGTTGTTTCGAGGCAAGATCTCAAAGGAAAAGAATTTGTTCTGCTTTGGAGGGGCCGCCTCCTATTTCTGCACTGAGAACAGGCAGAGCGCATGGCTGCAAGACCACAAGATAGGGGGAAAGGGACAGCTCTGCAAACAGGGCTTGGGGAAGTTACTTTTAAAATATATTATACATCTCTGAATCTTCTTCACCCTGATAATCTGTTGAGATTAACTTCACAATTCAGCAGCAGTTCAGTTGCACAACTTCAGCGCTTTCCAGTAGCTTCTTCCTGCACAGTATTTTCAGTCAACTGCTCCCACAGCCTGCAGTCATGCTGGAAACTTTTACAGACACTTGAGCACATGCCTGGCCATTGTCAGTTTTACCATTGTCTTTCCCCTTAGTCTAGATGATATTACAAACTTACCACAGCATACAGTTATATCTTGTCTTAGCAGACAGATTCTTTTAATTACATATAGCCTTTGATGAACAACAGCACAGTACAAGGAGAGATATACACTGTACATGACTTCCTTATATACAGTTCATTTACACATAGCAATCTCTGATTGGTTCCCATCTCATTGACTTAACTCAAACCCAGGATTATGTCATTCACAATCACCTGGACTAGGCCAGAACACATTCCCCAAATGATTCCCTATATACAGTTAATGCATGACTCAGCATTCCCAATAGAAGCCCGTTAGCAGTGCATGACTCAGCTGTATTGCATTACCATACATTGTAAAACCTGACAGTTATGGATCTGGACCAGACTTGGCACAAATACTTAATATGCCCAAATGTGAACACTGGCTGAGTTTGAGGGATATCTTGTCTTAGCAGACAGGTTCTTTTAAGCAATTACATAGAGCCTTCGACGAACAGCATCACAGCACAAGGAGAGAGTATACACTCTATATGACTTCCTTATATACAGTTCTATACAATTACACATAGCAATCTCTGATTGGTTCCCAACTCATTAACTTAACTCAGACCCAGGATTACATCATTCACAATCACCTGGACTAGGCCAGAACACATTCCCCAAATGATTCCCTATATATAGTTAATGCATGACTCAGCATTTCCAATAGAAGCCTATTAGCGGTGCATGACTCAGCTATTTTACATTACAATACATTGTAAAACCTAAAATAATCATTGTCCAAAAAAGGAGCTGGGGGGGGGGGGAGAGGAGGAGGAGGAGGAGGAGGAGGAGAAGGAAAAGGAAAAGGAAAAGGAAGGTGAGGAGAAGGAGAAAGAAAAGGAAAAAATAAGGGAAAGGAAGAGGAGAAAGAGAAGGAAATGGAGGAGGAGGAGGAAAAGGAGAAGGAAAAAGAAGGAAAAGGAAGAGGAAAAGGAGGAGGAGGAATAGGAGGATAGGAAAAGGAGGAGGAAAAGGAGGAGGAGAAAAAAGAGGAGGAGGAAAAGGAGGAAGAGGAGGAAGAAGAGGAGGAGGAGGAGGAGGAAAAGGAAAAAAAGAAGGAAAATGAAGAAGAGGAAAACGAGAAGGAAGAGGAAGGTGAGGAGGAGGAAAAGAAGGAGGAGGCAGAAAAGGAGGAGGAGTATGAGGAGACTAGGATACAACAGAACAATAGCTTCAAACTACAGATTCCACCTCAACATGAGAAAGAACTTCCTAATGCTGAGAAGAGCTGGTTAGGGTTAGGGTTAGGGTTAGGGTTAGGGTTAGGGTTAGGGTTAGGGAGGGAGTGCGGTGGAGGTGCTTTAAATGCAATTTTCCTGCTTTTTGGCAGGATGGGGTTGGACTGGATGATGTCCCAAGACGTCTCTTCCAACTCTAGGATTCTGTGAAGATCTTATGAGTAGCAGATTCCCTCCATTTGTGCGTCCCCACAATAGTTCTGGAGCCAATTTATACAGAAATGAGCCTGGAGATGTTCCTAGGAAGGATATATGTTCCATGCAGCGGATTTAGATTCTCATGCCAAACACAGTGATACCTGGCTTAACCATTTATACCTGAAAGCTGCCTCAAGTGTCATTATGAACAACTCTTGTCTGTCTTTCAAATGAGCATTCCTCATAAGAGTTTGGCAAAGATGAAACTGAATGGCCATAATGACTGAGGATAATGTAGTCCAATTCCTTTAGAAGTCAACCAATGGAATAGGCTTGTTCCGTCTTCCAGGAGCATGGTTTACATTGCCTTTTAGCTGCATGGGATATGTTCTGTCGCTGCTGGGCTTAAAATGAATTGCTGTTTAAACAGGACGTGCAACTTGAGCCCAACGGGAAGCCAGGGGGCCTGAAGAGAAGCTTTTAGAGATTTCTCCCCCATAAACAGTTTTTAGAGGGCTTGAGCTTAAATACAACAAAGTCTTTATTGATGAACAATCAAACAGGAACTTCTTTTGTCTTCAATGGTTAAACAAATGCTTCCAGGCTTCAAGCAACTGGTGGCTTCTAACTGTTTCTTTGCTTTACTTTCAAGGAAAATCCCTTTTTAGCTCCTCCCAGGCTAACTGTGAACCTAAACCTAACTGATGTGGGCTCCACTACCGGGCTGAACTGCATCTCAAAACCGAGTGGACCTACCAGTAGGCCTGTAGTCACTTAGCTGGAGTTCTTGATGTTTAAAAGCTGTTATTCCCTCCGAAAATCCTCAGGGCTGTAAAGCGGTTTCCCTGGAATCTTTGGGAACCTTGAGATGCTCTTAAGACTGTTCTCCCGCGGGAAGTCTTAAGGGTTGAAGCCTTTGTACAGGAGAAAGTCTGTACACGTCCTGTACATTAACTTCCTTTGCTGAGACTGACCGAAAATGGCTCCCCTCCCTTCTCAATTGTCTTGAACAGGGGGGGCGGAACCAAACTTAACGATGATGGACAGGGGGCCTGCGCTATAACTGCAAACTTTAACAGGAAGCCACCCTTCTACAGAATCCCAAGCCTTGGGCTGCAAGCAAACACTTAATACAAGGCAAATAAAGTGGGAGCTTCTGGTACAGCCGTACCAGCACAGGATAGCATTCCTTTGCCTTTCCCCAGGGTTGCTATAGACCCAGCAGCACCCTGGAAGTTAAACAGTATCAGAATCTGGAAAGCCAGCCTGCAGGCCCTCTGCAGTTATTGGTTTAGAAAGTATCTCTTTGGGTTAGTAGTCTGCCCTTTTTCCTGGGCTTGAGATCTCCATTTTGGAATCTCCCCTGCCTCCTTCAGTAGAGAAAAAAGCCTCAGATGTGCTGTTGGTCAGGCAGGGAGCTCTGAAAAATCCATTGTGAGTATAATTGAGTACAATTGAGATAGATAGAATAGCAACTGAGATAGTGAGTCATAGATAGATATAGAGATAAAGACCGGGATTGTGGCACAGCTGGCTGAGTATCAGCTGCATTAAGATCACTCTGATCAAAAGGTCATGAGTTCGTAGCCAGCCCGGATTGGAGTGGGTTTCCAACCAATTGTGTAGCCCGTTGTCGACCTTTGCAACCCAAAAGACAGTTGCATCCGTAAAGTAGGAAATAGGGCTGGGCGGTTTCATTTCGTTAATTCGTAATTCGTTAATAATTCGTTAATTTTTCAATTACAAAACGATAACGAACCATTCTGGAGCAATTTTTTAAAAAACGAATTTTTAAACACGTTTTGTAAATGCTTCGTATTTCGTTATTGTATTCGTTTCGTTATTGTTCTGAGGTCATTTCGTTATTATTTCCACATGTCTGGGGCAAGTTTTTTGTTTAATTAGTGAAAAAAAATTATAATATCACACCAACAGTCAACAACAGAGGGAGAGGGAAGCTTCAGAAGGTTTTGGAGGTTTTTTAGCGTATTTCGCGGTCGCGTCCGCCATTAACGAATCGATTCGTTATTGTTTCGGAAATCGATTCGTTAATGTTTTGTAATTTTTTTCACATTTACGAAATTTCGTAAATATCGAACTTTTTAAAAGGAAAATTTTGTAATTATTTTAAATAACAAAACGCAAAAACCCCCAAAAAACGAATCGATTTTAGAAACAAATTTTTCCGTTGTTACCCAGGCCTAGTAGGAAAATAAGGTACCACCTTAAAGTGTGGGGAGGCTAAATTAACTAATTTATGAGGCCATAAAAAAAAAGACTCCAGCAAAAGCATGCGGGGAATGCGGAAGTACTTCATCAGTGTCGCAGATGGACGATGAAAGCGACAGCTCCCCTGGCGGCCAGAAAAAGTGAAATAGCCTCTGTGTATGTCTGTATATGTTTGTATGTCAAAAATTGGCATTGAATGTTTGCCATATATGTGTACACTGTAATCCGCCCTGAGTCCCCTGCGGGGTGAGGAGAAGGGCTATAAATGCTGTAAATAAATAAATAATAAATAAAAGAGAAGCTTATTGAGTTATTGAGTTATAGAGAGAGAGATATTAAGATATTGAGATAGTAATTGAGTAATTGAGTTATTGAGAAATAGAGAGAAATAGTTATTGAGTACTATTGAGCATTACTTCATCTCCAAAACTGACCTTGTGCTTAGATAGAGGAAGACCTGTTCTTTCTAACCAGAGCAGCTCAGGGTTAGGGTGAAATATCTCAGGATTTTTTCTACCATTTGGAGAAAGGTTACCTCAGTAATTGAAGAAAAAAGGGAAAGAAAGAACATCTCTATGGTTTCTCAAATTGACTGTTTGTGTTGTAACTTTATCAAGCTGTGCCAAGTCTGCCAAGGACTTTGGAAATAAATATTTTGTTGATGTTCATATCTTGACTGGCATCAGTTGCTGAAAGTATTGAGTTATTGCTTCAAAGAAAGACCCCCAGCAGTTCGCCCAGATAAAGAGAGAAGCACATCTTAGTTTTAACGTTATAGCTAGGCCTGGGTAACAACGGAAAAATTTGTTTCTAAAATCGATTTGTATTTGGGGTTTTTTTTTGTTTCGATATTTAAAATAATTACAAAATTTTCCTTTTAAAAAGTTTGATATTTACGAAATTTCGTAAATGGTAAAAAATTAACGAATCGATTTCCGAAACAATAACGAATCGATTCGTTAATGGCGGACGCGACCGCGAAATACGCTAAAAAACCTCCAAAACCTTCTGAAGCTTCCCTCTCCCTCTGTTGTTGACTGTTGGTGTGATATTATAATTTTTTTCACTAATTAAACCATAAAACTGGCCCAGACATGCAGAAATAATAACGAAACGACCTCAAAACAATAACGAAACGAATACAATATCGAAATACGAAGCATTTACAAAACGTTTTTGAAAATTCGTTTTTTAATAATTGCTCCAGAATGGTTCGTTATCGTTTTGTAATTGAAAAAATTAACGAATTATTAACGAATTACGAATTAACGAAACGAAACCGCCCAGCCCTAGTTATAGCGTCTGGGTGTGACATCAACAAGCTATACTGCAGCAAATACACATTGTGGTTATGTTATAAAGAGGAAAGTCAAAACTTTATTTGTTGGATTGTCAGAAAACAACGAAAGTTGCAAATACTACATGTCAAATTCTTGGTCCCATTGCTTAAAGCTCTTTACTGGCCTGCACCTTTTTCTTTAGTCCTGGATCAGGTTGTGTATGCGTGAGCCAATGCAAAATTGCAAAGACCTGATTGCTCTGGGGCTCCATTCCAGGATTGCCTTCTCTCCTCACACTGGTTCTTTGCCATTGATAGAAGATATAATATACATTTTCCAAAAGGAAGCATGCTGACAAAACCCAGCCCTCTGCATTGCCCCAACCTGCTGGGTGAGAATGATTCTTTCCCAAAGTAAACATCCTTTTGGCAAAGGCACCGTTTCCCCTAATGAGCATCAAGTAATTCTGTTCTTCCTTGAGGGAAGAATGTGGAGCCATAAAATTTAGAATATGAAGTATCAGCGTGACTTTTCAGTTACTAGAGGAGCAGAGCGGATCGATACCTCCTTATCAAAATCCAAGGAGTAGAATATGAATTTCTCTGCTTACTCAGTAAGCTAGCTTGAGGGTGATTTTTGCAATGGCCCAGTGTGGCATCTGAGCTTTTTTTCCTCGTTCTTATAGGTTCTATTTTCTGTTTCTATGGGGTTTACTCATATACAGGCAGTCCCCAAGTTACAAACATGATAGGTTCTGTAGGTTTGTTCTTAAGTTGAAATTGTAGGTCCTTCACTCAAAAATTTTTGATTGTGTCATTTGGGAGTTGTAGTTGCTGGGATTTATAGTTCACCTACAATCAAAGAGCATTCTGACCTCCACCGGTGGGGACTCCCATGACCAACAGAAAACACTAGAAGGGTTGGGTGGGCATTGACCTTGAGTTTGGGAGTTGTAGTTCACCTACATCCAGAGAGCACTGTGGACTCAAACAGTGATGGATCTGGACCAAACTTGGGATGAATATTCCATACGCCCAAATATGAACACAGACGGAGTTTGTGGGAAATAGACCTTGACATTTGGGAGTTGTAGTTACTGGGATGTATAGTTCACCTACAATCAAAGAGCATGCTGAATCCCACAAACGACAGAATTGGGGCAAATTTCCCACACAGAACCCCCATGACCAACAGAAAATACTTAAGGTCACCCAGTCCAACTCTCTTCACAGGGCAAGAAAATGTAATCAGAGTCCCCCTGACAAAGAGCCATCCCGCCATAGATATAGATAGATAGATATGATTCACACAGAGAGAGATATAGTATCCTAGATTTGAAAGGGACCCTTAAAGAAGGACAATGATATGTTGCATGTTCCAGGGTGGGCAAACCAGACAATCTCCACATCAACACTGACAAAGAAACAGCAAGAAATACTGTTTACTCACAAGCAGAAAGAAATCACATAGATTAGAAACCAACACTTTCTCATTACTTTATGTTCCAGATCAACAGACTGGGCCACAGCAATGTGTGGCAAGGGACAGCATGTGTGTGTGTGTGTGTATGGAATGATTAGATACTGTTGAAAACTTCATAATTTGGAATAAAGTCAGAAAAATTACCTTTTTGAAGTGATTTTGAAGTTTTTAACAAAACCGGAAGTCCCTTTGCCCTTCTGAAGCTTTTTCCGCAATTTTTGTTCCAAATCATGAAGTGAGTCGGCAATTATTCAGCTTTTCCCCGCGTCTGGTCCCTGGCCTTGGCTCAAGCCAGAGAAGCCAGTTTTAAAGCCAGAGAAGGAAAGAATTTCCTCCGTTTGCTTCCCCCCGCTTCTGGTCTCTGGCCTCAGCTGAAGCCAGAGAAGTCAGTTTTAAACCAGAGAAGGAAGGAATTTCCTGGCCTCGGCTGAAGCCAGAGAAGCCAGTTTTAAACCACAGAAGGAAGGAATTTCCTGGCCTCGGCTCAGGCCAGAGAAGCCAGTTTTAAACCAGAGAAGGAAGGAATTTTCTCCTGTGTATATATCTTCCCATTTATCAAGCCAACCAAAAATATATATAAGGCTTGTGCATTCCAGGTAAATTCCAATCCATTTTGGTGTCCCGGATTTCAGTGAGAGCCCTGATTCGTTTTTTTGGGAGCCTCCTGAATTTGAGAGGGCAGATATCTGTTTTTGGTCTCTGGGGCACTGAAATATTTGTTTCTAACTAGCCCATTATGGGGGAGGGGCTTCCAAGACTCCCCTTCCCATCATTTTAGGCATTTAAGTTGTTTCTACTCTAGAGGTGCTGCAAGCATTGGCTCATGAGCTTTCTTTCCCAGGCCTGCATCAGGCCATGCATTCTTTCCAAGGCATTTTAAGGAGGCTTCCCCACTTCCAGGTAAGGAAGAGCAATAACCTAGAGCTGACCTATCCTCCCTGGGCTTCCTTAAAAACCCCTCTTTTTTCCTGGCATGCTTCAATCTCTGCTTTGGGTTTAACGCTTCTGTTGCATCCCAGTTCAAGAAACGAGACCATAAGATTAAATCCACCACACTGGACTGTAGGAAAAGCAATCCTTATTTATTGATGAAAAATTGGTTACAAAAGAAAGGTAAATGCAAAGTCAAAAAGCCACAGAAAAAACACAGCAGTCAGTAGAATCTCTGAACTTGAGCAAAATTTCAAAAGCCACGATACAAGAACCAGGAACCTGTTGGCCTTTTACTAACCATGAACTTGAAAACTAGAAGCCTCTGGGATTACCAGCTATGGAACACAGGAATTCTGCCAAGGCACAGCCACAGTCCCAAACACTGCTTGATCTAAAGAGACACCCGGCAGGAGGCCACTTAAACCAAAGAAGATATTCTTTGAAACGCCCCTTGACTTTGAAGCCTGGGCCCGTCTCTCCTGTAAACGATGTGACCTTCGTAGAAACTGTGAAATATTTCTGTCTCTAACTATCTGTTCTCTTCAGTCCTCATTAAAAACCCCAGGTGGAGAGCTATCGCGGCTGTATTCCAAAACATTTTCCACCAGCTGTTGAGTTTCATTTTCATCCCCGCTGACCTCTGCATCAACAACAGATTCCACACTGTCAGGATCAGGGAGAGCTTGCTCAGTTGGAAAAACTATCAGAGAATCCGGTTCACACAGATCAGGATCAGGCTGAACCCCAACAGCTTCCTTACAGCTATTTCTACTCTTTACTCTAGAGGAGAGTTAACTCGTAGTAGTTTTCAGGAAATTAGGCTTTTTTTTTTGTTTGTTGAGATTAATAATATTAAAAACGATTAAACTGTTATGACAAAAAGCAGAGGAGGAGCCGAGATTGGCTACTGTTTGTTTTCGTTGCGGCGGGGTTTTCGTACCAAGAGAGCCCTTACCGTTATGGGCTCCCTATGGTACAGAAGGAAAACAAATCCGTGCACAAGTCTATTAATATATATGCATGCTTTGGCTAGCAAAGGGAAGGGTTAATATCCTTGTAATGTTTATTTTGCTCCTTGTTACCCTGTTCAGAAGATTCCACCTCATTTTCTATCCCTGTGATAACTGGATTTTGAAAAAATTGGCTCGTTGTAGAAACAAGAATTGTTGAGAAAGCTTTATTGGAGACACCTTTTCCCCATCACAACTCTTCCAGGAGTGGATTTCTTTCCAAGAGGTAGGTTTCTCTCACTTCCTGTGGTCTCCCCACTGTTCTTAATTATGAGTCGGATGTTTGTAACTTGGGGACGGCCAGTACTGACATCCAACAACATTTGGAGAAACTCGTGAGGGCATCCTTATAGGTTTCCCTCCAAGACTATGTTCCAGGCTGATTGTCAAGCCCAACATGGATCTTTCTGTGAAGAATTAGAGATACACACAACAAGCAACATTTTTTGTGAATCCCCATGTATCAAACAAACCAAATCATAGAATCATAGAATCCTAGAATCCTAGAGTTGGAAGAGATCTCATGGGCCATCCAGTCCAACCCCATTCTGCCAAGAAGCAGGAATATTGCATTCAAATCACCCCAGACAGATGGCCATCCAGCCTCTGTTTCAAAGCTTCCAAAGAAGGAGCCTCCACCACACTCCAGGGCAGAGAGTTCCACTGCTGAACGATGGCTCTCACAGTCATAGAATCAATCATAGAATCATAGAATCAAAGAGTTGGAAGAGACCTCCTGGGCCATCCAGTCCAACCCCATTCCACCAAGAAGCAGGAATATTGCATTCAAAGCTCCCCTGACAGATGGCCATCCAGCCTCTGCTTAAAAGCCTCCAAAGAAGGAGCCTCCACCACACTCCGGGGCAGAGAGTTCCACTGCTGAACGGCTCTCACAGTCAGGAAGTTCTTCCTCATGTTCAGATGGAATCTCCTCTCTTGTAGTTTGAAGCCATTGTTCCATTGTGTCCTAGTCTCCAAGGAAGCAGAAAACAAGCTTGCTCCCTCCTCCTCCCTGTGGCTTCCTCTCACATATGTATACATGGCTATCATATCTCCTCTCAGCCTTCTCTTCTTCAGGCTAAGCATGCCCAGCTCCTTAAGCCACTCCTCATAGGGCTTGTTCTCCAGACCCTTGATCATTTTAGTCACCCTCCTCTGGACACATTCAAGCCAGGCCCGTAGCCAGGAGCTGAGTCTGAGTGAAAGGGGGTCTACCCTAGCAAACCTTTTGTATCGTTACCCCAATACCCCCATGCATATGGGATATATTGAGCATGGTGATCAGATCATGATATGAATAAACATAACAGTTTAAATGATGTACCAGTAAGGCCTTCTCGCAGACTACCATGAGAATTTTTTTGGGGGGGGGAGGCTGAAGCCCCTCAAGCCCCCCCCCCCCCCCCCCCCCCCAACCCGGCTACATGCCTGATTCCAGCTTGTCAATATCTCTCTTGAATTGTGGTGCCCAGAATTGGACACAATATCCCAGGTGTGGTCTAACGAAAGCAGAAGAGAGCATGGGGAGCAGGACTTCCCTGGATCTAGACACTGGGCTCCTCTTGATGCCTGAGGCCAAAATCCCATTGGATTTTTTTGCCGCCACATCACATTCCTGGCTCATGTTCCCCTTCCTGTCCACGAGGACTCCAAGATCTTTTCCACACGTACTGCTCTCGAGCCAGGCATTGTCCCCCATTCTGTATCTTTGCTATGAACCACCTTTGCTACCTTTCTCCAGAAGCCCCTGAAGTGAAGAACACCGTTCCCAGTATCCAGTTGCTTATTCGAGCTATGAGCTGCCTTTGGATATTCATAGCTTGTTGTGGTTTGTCTAGTTCCAACGTTGGCTGGTTGCCTACTGAGTAACTCTAGCTTGCATTGTGTCTGTCTAGAGGAACAAGTTACATTTGAGTTGAGCGAGGTCATCTTTTCCTTGCCAACAAAGCCCCGGAGAGAAGATAAATCCGTCAACCCTGAAAGCAGCATTGAAGACTCCACATGAGTCACTCTCTGACTCTTATGACAAGTGTCGAACAAGGCATTCCTGAACACAATTCATGTGCTTTATAGAAAATCCTCCTTAAAATGAAACTTCCTCTCTAGCTCCAAAGCAACTTGCAAAGAATGGCTGGCACATCTTGGTTGAAAATAAGCAATATAAAAAAGTTTAAACCATACCAGTCCATATCTCACAAGACCCCATGTGTTTTGATTCTTGATGGGAAGGTTCAGACAGTAGCAAACAGTGGAAGTCTCTCATTGGGTATCAGCCATGGATTGAGGCTCTGGGTTTGAACCTGCCACTTTTGGACTCTCGCTTGCTGAAGTGTTCTAGCGAGTGTCTCTGTAGATCTTAGAAAACTATTTCTTGATTTAAGTCGTCGATGTGCTGTCTGATATCCAAACGGGATGAGCTGGAGATGTCTCTATTTTGGTCCTTTCACTATTGGCTGCTACTTCCCGGCGGATGTCAGGTGGTGCAATACTGGCTAAGCAGTGTAATTTCTCCAGTGCTGGAGGGTGCAGACACCCCCCGATAATGTGGCATGTCTCATTAAGATCCACATCTACTGTTTTAGCGTGGTGATATGTGTTCCACACTGGGCATGCGTACTTAGCAGCAGAGTAGCATAGCACAAGGGCAGGTGTCTTCACTGTATCTGGTTGTGATCCCCAGGTTGTGCCAGTCAGCTTTCATATGATATTGTTTCTAGCACCCACTTTTTGCTTGATGTTCAGGCGGTGCTTCTTGTAGGTCAGGGCATGGTCCAGAGTGACTCCGAGGTATTAGGGTGCGCTGCAATGCTCCAGTGGGATTCCTTCCCAGGTAATCATCCTCAGAGCTTGGGATGCTTGCCTGTTCTTGAGATGAAAAGCACATGTCTGTGTTTTAGATGGGTTAGGGATCAGCTGGTTTTCCCTGTAATAGGCAGCAAGGGCACCTAGAGCTTCTGTTCTACCATCTCGAAGCTCCCTGCTTGAGCGGTGATGGCATGATCATCAGCATAGATGAAGCTCTCTGTCCCTTCTGGCAGTGGCTGGTCATTTGTGTAGATGTTGAACATGGATGGAGCAAGCATGCTCCCCTGAGGCAGGCCGTTCTTCTGTTTCCGCCATCTGCTTCTCTGGCCCTGGAACCCAACAAAAAAGCTCCTGTTTTGTAGCAGGTTTCCTATGAGGCGGGTGAGGTGGTTGTTCTGATACTTGTGTAGTTGTTCTGATTCTTATGTACCTATCTTATCTACTCGCATTTCTGCTTTCGACCTGCTAAGGTAGGCAGGAGAGCTGGGGCTAATGGCAGGTGCTCACCCTGACCTGGGCTCGAACAGGTGACCTTCTGATCAGTAGGATTTTTCTACAGCACAGCCGTTTAGCCTGCTGTGCTAAGCCTGACCCCTTTAATGATGCTGCAAATAGAACTATTTAAGAAGTGTATTAAGAACTGTATAGGAAGGATAATAATATTGAGGATAGCTTTGACGGTGTGGTGAATGAATTAGAACCAGACATCCTGAGGAGTGAGGTTGAATGGGCCTTAAGAAGCATTGCTAACAACAAGGCAGCAGGAGACGACGGGATCCCAGCTGAACTGTTTAAAATCTTAAAAGATGATGCTGTCAAGGTGATGCATGCCATATGCCAGAAATATGGAAAACACAAGAATGGCCATCAGACTGGAAAAAATCAACTTATATCCCCATACCAAAAAAGGGAAATGCGAAAGACTGCTCAAACTTCCGTACAGTGGCCCTTATTTCTCATGCCAGTAAGGTAATGCTCAAGATCCTGCAAGGAAGACTTCAGCAATACATGGAGCGAGAGTTGCCAGATGTTCAAGCTGGGTTTAGAAAAGGCAGAGGAACGAGAGACCAGATTGCCAATATCCGCTGGAGAATGGAGAAAGGCAGGGAGTTTCAGAAAAACATCTACTTCTGCTTCATTGACTATTCTAAAGCCTTTGACTGTGTGGATCATAATAAATTGTGGCAAGTTCTTGGTGGGATGGGCATCCCAAGCCACCTTGTCTCTCTCCTGAGGAATCTGTACAAGGACCAAGGAGCAACAGTCAGAACTGACCACGGAACAACAGACTGGTTCAAGATTGGGAAAGGCGTACGGCAAGGCTGCATCCTCTCACCCAACCTTTTGAACTTGTATGCAGAACACATCATGCGAGGATGTGCGGGGCTGGATGAATGCAAAGCTGGGGTGAAAATTGCTGGAAGAAACATTAACAACCTCAGATATGCAGATGACACCACTCTGATGGCCGAAAGCGAGGAGGAGCTGAGGAGCCTTCTAATCAAGGTGAAAGAAGAAAGAGCAAAAGCTGGGTTGCAGCTAAACATAAAAAAACCCCAAGATTATGGCAACAAGAATGATTGACAACTGGAAAATAGAGGGAGAAAATGTGGAGGCCGTGACAGACTTTGTATTTCTAGGTGCAAAGATGACTGCAGATGCAGACTGTGGCCAGGAAATCAGAAGACGCTTCCTTCTTGGGAGGAGAGCAATGTCCAATATCGATAAAATAGTGAAGAGTAGAGACATCACACTGGCAACAAAGATCCAGCCTAGTCAAAGCCATGGTATTCCCTGTAGTAACCTACGGATGTGAGAGCTGGAAGGCTGAGCGAAGGAAGATCGATGCTTTTGAGCTGTGGTGTTGGAGGAAAGTTCTGAGAGTGCCTTGGACTGCGAGAAGATCCAACCAGTCCATCCTCCAGGAAATAAAGCCCGGCTGCTCACTGGAGGGAAGGAGACTAGAGACAAAGTTGAAGTCCTTTGGCCACATCATGAGGAGACAGCAAAGCCTAGAGAAGACAATTATGCTGGGGAAAGTGGAAGGCAAAAGGAAGAGGGGCCGACCAAGGGCAAGATGGATGGATGGCATCCTTGAAGTGACTGGACTGACCTTGAAGGAGCTGGGGGTGGTGACGGCCGATAGGGAGCTCTGGCGTGGGCTGGTCCATGAGGTCACGAAGAGTCGGAGACGACTGAACGAATGAACAACAACAAGAAGTGTATTGATCGGGCATTATAAGGTATAGGTATCATAGTGAGTCAGCTTGACTTTTTTCTAGTTGGTGAGATCAAGTGAATGAAGCCATGTCCCCTAGGGTCATGTTTGGGGCACCCGGAACAATTCTCCACTTGGGAAAAATATATAGTTGAGATGAGATTCCAAGAGTTTTGGGGGACTTCAGGGGCTTAAGCATACAGAATGAGGTTCGGGGCACAATCTATGGGCTCCACTTTTTCAACCTCAGCATCCCACTATTCCAGTGGTTCTCAACCTTCCTAATGCCACGACCCCTTAATACAGTTCCTCATGTTGTGGTGACCCCCAACCATAACCCTAACATTATGAATCGCCATGTAAATAATAATCTGCAGGATGTATTTTCATTCACTTGAGCAAATTTGACACAAATACCTGGTATGCCCAGGGGGTTGGCAGGGGGATTGATTTTGTTATTTGGGAATTGTAGTTGCTGGGATTTATAGTTAACATGTAAACAAAGAGCATTCTGAACCCCACCAACAATGGAATTGAACCAAAGTTGGCACAGAGAACTCCCATGATCAACAGAAAATACTGGAAGGGTTTGGTGGGCATTGACCTTGAGTTTGGGAGTTGTAGTTAGCCTACATCCAGAGAGCACTGTGGGCTCAAACAATGATGGATCTGGACCAAACTTGGCACGGATACTCAATATGCCCAAATGTGAACACTGATGGGGTTTGGGGAAAATAGACTTTGACATTTGGGAGTTGTAGATACTGGGATTTATAGTTCACCTACAATCAAGGAGTGTTCTGAACCCCACCAAAGATATTGAGGGGTATAACCTCTTTCACAGAAACCGAACAAAGGGGAGAGGAGGCGGAGTAGCCTTATATGTCAAAAACTCTTATGCTGCAGAAGAGATTCAAGACAGCAATCTGGGAAACCAGCTTGAAATCATCTGGATAAGAATCAAGGGAACTGGGACTCAAAAAGATGTCGTTGTAGGCGTCTACTACAGACCCCCAAGCCAGGAGGAAGAACTTGATGAAGTCTTCTGCCAACAGTTGACCAAACAGGCACAGAGAAGAGATGTAGTAGTCATGGGCGATTTCAACTATCCCGATATTTGCTGGAAAACAAACTCGGCCAAGAGTACAAGGTCCAACAAATTCCTCGCTTGCCTTGCAGACAATTTCATGGTCCAGAAGGTAGAAGAGGCAACAAGGGGATTGGCTACTCTTGATCTCATCCTAACAAATGCGGAGGACCTGATCGATGCGGTCGAAGTGGTAGGATCCTTAGGGGCAAGTGACCATGTGCTCCTGCAATTTGAGGTACAAAGGAAGGCCGAAACTAAGAAAAGTCAAACCCGCATTTTGGACTTTAGGAGAGCTGATTTCCAAAAAATGAAGGAAACGCTGAGCAGCATTCCGTGGACACAGATACTAAAAGACAAGGGAGTTACGGATGGATGGGAATTTCTCAAGAGTGAAATACTCAAGGCGCAATTGCAAACCGTGCCAACAAAGAGAAAAAATAGGGACAAGTGCAAAGAAGCCAGAATGGATGTCCAAAGAACTTCTAACTGTGCTAAGACACAAAAGAGACATGCACAAGAAGTGGAAAAAGGGAGAAATCACCAAAGAAGAATTCAAACAAATAGCCAACACCTGTAGGGAAAAGGTCCGCAAGGCTAAAGCAAAACAACGAGCTCAGACTTGCCAGGGACATTAAAAACAATAAAAAGGGCTTCTATTCTTATGTCAGTAGAAAAAGGAAAAAACAAGGAGGCGATAGGACCTCTTCGAGGAGAAGATGGGGCAATGCTGACAGGGGATAGGGAAAAGGCAGAACTACTTAATGCCTTCTTTGCCTCGGTCTTCTCACAAAAAGAGAGTCTTCAACCTCAGCAAGATGGAGTGGATGAGGGATTGGAGGACATCCAACCCCAAATTGGGAAACAAGTCGTACAGGAATACCTGGCCGCTCTAAATGAGTTCAAGTCCCCTTTCAGGGCCAGATCAACTACACCCAAGAGTATTGAAGGAACTAGCGGAAGTCATTTCGGAACCATTGGCAATCATCTTTGAGAGTTCTTGGAGAACGGGAGAAGTTCCAGCAGATTGGAGGAGGGCCAATGTGGTCCCAATCTTCAAGAAGGGAAAAAAAGGATGACCCAAACAATGACCAATGTCCGGTCAGCCTCAAGTCGATACCAGGCAAGATTCTGGAAAAGATGTCAAGGAAGCGGTCTGCAAACACTTAGAAACAAATGCAGTCATCGCTAATAGTCAACATGGATTTATCAAAAACAAGTCATGCCAGACTCATCTGATCTCTTTCTTCGATAGAGCTACAAGCTGGGTAGATGCGGGGAATGATGCCGTGGATGTAGCGTACCTGGATTTCAGTAAGGCCTTCGACAAGGTCCCCCATGACCTTCTGGCAAGGAAACTAGTCCAATGTGGGCTAGGCAAAACTACGGTGAGGTGGATCTGTAATTGGTTAAATGGACGAACCAAAGGGTGCAATGACAATGCTTCCTCTTCATCTTGGAAAGAAGTGACAAGTGGAGTGCCGCAGGGTTCCGTCCTGGGCCCGGTCCTGTTCAACATCTTTATTAATGACTTAGATGAAGGGCTAGAAGGCAGGATCATCAAGTTTGCAGACGACACCAAATTGGGAGGGATAGCCAATAGTCCAGAGGACAGGAGCAGGATTCAAAACGATCTTGACAGATTAGAGAGATGGGCCAAAACTAACAAAATGAAGTTCAACAGTGACAAATGCAAGATACTCCACTTTGGCAGAAAAAATGAAATGCAAAGATACAGATGGGTGACGCCTGGCTCGAGAGCAGTACGTGTGAAAAAGATCTTGGAGTCCTCGTGGACAACAAGTTAAACATGAGCCAACAATGTGATGTGGCGGCAAAAAAAGCCAATGGGATTTTGGCCTGCATCAATAGGAGCATAGTGTCTAGATCTAGGGAAGTAATGCTACCCCTCTATTCTGCTTTGGTTAGACCACACCTGGAATATTGTGTCCAATTCTGGGTACCACAATTCAAGAGAGATATTGACAAGCTGGAATGTGTCCAGAGGAGGGCGACTAAAATGATCAAGGGTCTGGAGAACAAGCCCTATGAGGAGCGGCTTAAGGAGCTGGGCATGTTTAGCCTGAAGAAGAGAAGGCTGAGAGGAGATATGATAGCCATGTATAAATGTGTGAGAGGAAGTCACAGGGAGGAGGAGGGAGTAAGCTTCCTTTCTGCTTCCCTGGAGACTAGGACGCAATGGAACAATGGCTTCAAACTACAAGAGAGGAGATTCCATCTGAACATGAGGAAGAACTTCCTGACTGTGAGAGCCGTTCAGCAGTGGAACTCTCTGCCCCGGAGGGAGTGCGGTGGAGGCTCCTTCTTTGGAAGCTTTTAAGCAGAGGCTGGATGGCCATCTGTCAGGGGTGATTTGAATGCAATATTCCTGCTTCTTGGCAGAATGGGGTTGGACTGGATGGCCCAGGAGGTCTCTTCCAACTCTTTGATTCTAGGATTCTATGAGATTCCAAGAGTTTTGGGGGACTTCAGGGGCTTAAGGATACAGAATGAGTTTAGGGGCACAATCTATGGGCTCCACTTTTTCAACCTCGGAATCCCACTATTCTAATACGTGGTTTGATGGATAGATTCGGAGACTGTGATGCTTAACCGGGCTGCCGTTTTCCTGCTTCAGGACGGGTGATCTCCCTGAACAATGTAAGAAATGGGCTGCAGGACAGGGAAGAACCCTTGCTGGCAGAGATAGCAGACCACCAGAGTTGAACGATGGCAAATATTTATCCAACCAATTCTGTATTTTTTTACAAAGCCACAGGAAACCTCGTCCCTGAGAGACAGCTCTTTAACAGCTTAGGAATGTGTTGGGAAGCGGAGACATCTTTAAAACGCATGATCAAAGCCATGTAAGGCAGTGTTTCTCAACCTGGGGGTCGGGACCCCTGAGGGGGTCGCGAAGGTGTGTCAGAGGGGTCGCCAAAGACCATCAGAAAACACAGTATTTTCTGATGGTCATGGGGATTCCATGTGGGAAGTTTGAGCCAATTCTATCGTTGGTGGAGTTCAGAATGCTCTTTGATTGTAATGAACTATAAATCCCAGCAACTACAACTCCCAAAGTCAAGGTCTATTTTCCCCAGCTCCACCAGTGTTCACATTTGCGCATATTGAGTATTTGTGCCAAGTTTGTTCCATATCCACCATTGCATGAGTCCACAGTGCTCTCTGGATATAGGTGAACTACAACTCCCAAACTCAAGGTCAATACCCACCACACCCTTCCAGTGTTTTCTGTTGGTCGTGAGTGTTCTGTGTGTCAAGTTTGGTTCAATTCCATCATTGGTAGGGTTCAGAATGCTTCAAATCCATTGCTGGTGGAGTTCAGAATGCTCTTTGATTACAGGTGAATTATAAACCCCAGAAACTACAACTCCCAAATTACAAAATCAATCCTCCCCCAACCCCACTAGCATTTGCATGTGGTTGCATTGGGTATTTGTGCCAAATTTGGTTCAGTGAATGAAAATGCATCCTGCATATCAGATATTTACATTATGACTTATAACAGTAGTAAAATGACTGTTATGAAGTAGCAACGAAAACAATGTTATGGTTGGGGGTCACCACAACATGAGGGACTGTATTAAGGGGTCACGGCATTAGGAAGGTTGAGAACCACTGATGTAAGGTATCTCGGGGAGTGTTTTATGAGGCAGGGAATTCGGTTTTACTATGAAGTCAACCGTGAGCAGCACCCTTGGATTCAGCATGTTTTACCCAAAAAAATGTTAAGAGAAGATCAGTATATTACAAACCACTCTAAGAGCAGAGAGAGTAACTAACACATAGAATCCTAGAATCGTAGAGTTGGAAGAGACCTGGTGGGCCATCCAGTCCAACCCCATCCTTCCAAGAAGGAGGACAATCTCATTCAAAGCACCCCCGACAGATGGCCATCTAGCCCCAAAGCCTCCAAGGAAGGAGCCTCCACCACCCTATAGCAGGACCATCCAGCCTTTGTTGAGAAATCTCCAAAGAAGGAGCCTCCATTACACTCTGGGGCAGAGAGTTCCACTGCTAAACAGATCTCACAGTCAGGAGGTTCTTCCTCATGTTCAGGTGGAATCTCCTTTCCTGTCATTTGAAGCCATTGTTTCAGATACATCACACTGGCAATGAAGTCGAAAACACCTAGAGGCCCAAAGGATGGGAACCACTGAGATAGATAGGTAGGTAGGTAGATAGATAAATAGATAGATAGGTAAAGGTAAAGGTAAAGGTTGTCCCCTGACCAAAACTCCTGGAGACCCAAAGGTTGGGAACCACTGAGATAGATAGATAGATAGATAGATAGATAGATAGATAGATAGATAGATAGATAGATAGATAGATAGATAGATGAATAGATAGATAGATAGATAGATAGATAGATAGATAGATAGATAGATAGATAGATAGATAGATAGATAGTGTTCTGTCTTATTTGAGGAACCCTCCTCTGGACACATTCCAGTTTGTCAATATCTCTCATTGCCACCAACAATGTCATGTGGCGGCAAAAAAAGCCAATGGGATTGTGGCCTGCATCAATAGGAGCCTAGTGTCTAGATCTAGGGAAGTCATGCTACCCCTCTATTCCGCTTTGGTCAGACCACACCTGGAATATTGTGTCCAATTCTGGGCACCACAATTCAAGGGAGATATTGACAAGCTGGAATGTGTCCAGAGGAGGGCGACTAAAATGATCAAGGGTCTGGAGAACAAGCCCTATGAGGAGCGGCTTAAGGAGCTGGGCATGTTTAGCCTGAAGAAGAGAAGGCTGAGAGTAGATATGATAGCCATGTATAAATATGTGAGAGGAAGCCACAGGGAGGAGGAGGAGCAAGCTTGTTTTCTGCTTCCATGGAGACTGGGACGCAAGGGAACAATGGCTTCAAACTACAAGAGAGGAGATTCCATCTGAACATGAGGAAGAACTTCCTGACTGTGAGAGCCGTTCAGCAGTGGAACTCTCTGCCCCGGAGTGTGGTGGAGGCTCCTTCTTTGGAAGCTTTTAAAGCAGAGGCTGGATGGCCATCTGTCAGGGGTGATTTGAATGCAATGTTCCTGCTTCTTGGCAGGATGGGGTTGGACTGGATGATGGCCCAGGAGGTCTCTTCCAACTCTAGGAATCTAGGATTCTATGATTCTCTTCAATTGTGGTGCCCAGAATTGGACACAATATTCCAGGTGTGGTCTAACCAAAGCGGAATAGAGCATGGGGAGCAGGACTGCCCTAGATCTAGACACTACGCTCCTTTTGATGCAGGCCAAAATCCCATTGGCTTTTTGTGCCGCCACATCACATTCCTGGCTCATGTTTAACTTGTTGTCCACAAGGACTCCAAGATCTTTTTACACGTCCTGCTCTCGAGCCAGGCCTCATTGTCCCCCATTCTGTCTCTTTGCATTTCATTTGTCCTGCCGAAGTGGGGTATCTTGCATTTGTCCCTGTTGAACTTCATTGTGTTAGTTTTGGCCCATCATCATCTCTCCAATCTGTCAAGATTGTTTTGAGTCCTGCTCCTGTCCTCTGGAGTATTGGCTCTCCCTCCCAATTTGGTGTCGTCTGCAAACTTCTCGCCCTTCGTCTAAGTAATTAATCAAGATCCTGGAGAGGACCGGGCCCACGGGGGAACCCTGCTTGTGGCACTCCGCTCGTCCCTTCTTTCCAGGATGAAGAGGAGGAAGCCTTGGGGAGAATCACCCTCTGGGTTCGTCCATTTAACCCATTCCAGATCCATCTCACCATAGTTTTGCCTCGCCCACATTGGCCTAGTTTCCTTGCCAGAAGGTCGTGGGGGACCTTGTCAAAGAAGGCCTTCCTGAAATCCAGGCACGCTCCATCCACGGCATCATTCCCCGCATCTACCCAGCTTGTAGCTCTATCGAAGAAAGAGATCAGATGAGTCTGGCATGACTTGTTTTTGATAAATCCATGTTGACTATTAGCGATGACTGCATTTGTTTCTAAGTGTTTGCAGACCGCTTCCTTCACAATCTTTTCCAGAATCTTGCCCGGTATTGACGTGAGGCTGACCGGACATGGGTCATTGTTTGGGTCATCCTTTTTTCCCTTCTTGAAGATTGGGACCACATTGGCCCTCCTCCAATCTGCTGGAACTTCTCCCGTCCTCCAAGAACTCTCAAAGATGGTTGCCAATGGTTCCGAAATGACTTCCGCTTGTTCCTTCAATACTCTGGGGTGTAGTTCAGTGTTTCTCAACCTGGGGGTCGGGACCCCTGAGGGGGTCGTGAGGGGGTCGCCAAAGACTATCAGAAAACATAGTATTTTCTGTTGGTCATTAGGATTCTGTGTGGGAAGTTTGACCTAATTCTATTGTTGGTCAAGTACAAAATGTTATTTGATTGTAGGTGAACTATAAATCCCAATAACTACAACTCCCAAATGTCAAGGTCTGTTTTCCCCAGAATCCACCAGTGTTCACATTTGGGCATATTGAGTATTCGTGCCAAGTTTGGTCCAGATCCATCATTGCATGAATCCACAGCACTCCTCTGGATATAGGTGAACTACAACTCCCAAACTCAAGGTCAATGGCCACAAAAACCTTCCAGTGTTTTCTAATCATCATGGGAGTTCTGTATGTCAAGTTTGATTTAAACCCATCGCTGGTGGAGTTCAGAATGCTCTTTGATTATAAGTGAACTATAAATCCCAGCAACTACAACTCCCAAATTACAAAATCATTCCGCCCCGCCCCCCCCCCCTCCCAACCCCACTAGCATTCACATTTGGGCATATTGGGTATTTGTGCTCAATTTAGTGCAGTGAATGAAAATCTATCCTGCATATCGGATATTTACATTATGATTTATAACTGTAGTAAAATGACAGGTATCAAGTAGCAACGAAAACAATATTATGGTTGGGGGTCACCACAACATACGGAACTGCATTAAGGGGTCACGGCATTAGCAAGGCTGAGAACCACTGGTGTAGTTGATCTGGCCCTGATGTCGAGCACCCCCCCTCCCCAAATAAGGGATAGTGACTTATAGTTCTGCAAAGGGCAAGGGCACCAGACTACACAACAAGGGTTAAGTCTTGGTCACATTGCCAAGGCACTGACAACAACAAGGACCCCACGAGGCTTTTGGGAAATGGCTGGATCTTGGGACTTCTGCCCTTTGTGAGAGTTGTAATTCCCCCAAGGACCGAGCGATGGATCATGTTATCTGTCAACTCAGCGCCCATCCACTGACTTCTACCAAGAGAAATAACTCTTTGCTGCCTGACTTGGACTGCAAGCCACCTCCGCTTCCACAAACCTTCCCCAGGGGCATGGGATTCCCAGTTCTTCTAATAAATCAATATCGTAATAAAATAATAAAGATGTGGGGTGGGAAGGGAAATTTTAAATGAACTTTGTATAAGAAATTATTGTATGAAATGTAGTTTGTTCCCCCCTTTCCCCCTTGACTTTTGCCCTACTAAAAGTGACCAGGAAATGTGGAAATGCCCGAGGGAGACCCCCTGCCTCCCTCGGAACTCATTTTTGATTGACTCATAAGGCATGGACACTATAGCCATTTATGGTTTCCTCTGTCTCGCCCTCGGAGTTGGCCCAGTGAGATGAGGAAGTCTATTTGGAATACGGACATTATGATTGATTTACAAAGGGCAGCGTTGATCCCCCCCCCCCCTCCGCTTGGCCTGATCCTGTTTGTTTCCCTCACCAAAACCCCTCAAAGGACAATAAGCTGCATCGGCTGGAGACATTTTTCCTTTGTTTCGCTGAGCACATGGCCAGTTTCCATTGACCCATTCATGAACTCTCTTTGTGTTCTGTCGTCCCGCCTCCCCTCTTCTGATTCGCTGGCCGGCGGGCGACAGGAGCCCTCCCCCTTGGATCCAGCACGCCCCTGAAGCTCCCTGATTGGTCCAGGAGCCCAGGGGATGGGAGGCTCCTCCCCAGCTGCCTGCCCTGTTGCCCAATCACAGCGGGGAACATCAGAGGAGCCGGGGCGGGAAGTTTGAACTCTGGGTTTTCAAAAATTGTATAAATATTAGGCCTGGGTAACAACGGAAAAATTTGTTTCTAAAATCGATTCGTTTTTTGGGGTTTTTTGCGTTTTGATATTTAAAAGAATTCCGAAATTTTTCTTTTAAAAAGTTCGATATTTACGAAATTTCGTAAATGTAAAAAAATTACAAAACATTAACGAAACAAATACGAAACAATAACGAATCGATTCGTTAATGGCGGACGCGACCGCGCAATACGCTAAAAAACCTCCAAATGGGACAGGGGGAACTTCTGAAGCTTCTCTCTCCCTCTGTTGTTGACTGTTGGTGTGATATTATAATTTTTTTCACTAATTAAACAAAAAACAACTATAAAACTTGCCCCAGACATGCGGAAATAATAACGAAATGACCTCAAACCAATAATGAAACGAATACATAACAAATCCGAAGCATTTACGAAACGAATTTTCGCTTCGTTATAAAAAAAAATAACAAATTTTTAACGGATTACGAATTAACGAAACGAAACCGCCCAGCCCTAATAAATATGCCTGCATCACTGTGCTCCGGCATGCTTGTGGTGGAATGATTCCTGCAATGCATCCGATATCAGCTGAATCGCTAATAAAATACCTCGGTCGCTTGAAAAAACTTCTTCCGCTTTGGTGAGGATTTATTATTTTAAATATTTTTTTAATCACTGAAATTGGCTTTCTCTGGCCTCACCAAGGTTTATTAAGGACTATCTTTGGTGCAGTCCTCAGGGATCTCTCTCTCAGGGAGACCCTCCTAAAAGCAGCTCGATATCAGCCCTGAAAGGGGACTTGAACTTGTTTTATGCAAGCATAGGAAAGATAGGAGATGGAGGTGTGAATGGTTTTCGGCGTCTTCCTTTCTGCAACATTTGAGACAGAAGGACAGCTTCATGAGGGAATGCAGAATTCCTACTTGGAAGGCAATGCCCCCGATAGCTACACCCCTGAGTAGGAAAGTCTCACACACAACCCAAATATCTGTCTGCACACATCAAACCGGCTGACCTTTGGATAGAACACCCTGCGGTCAGGCACAGGAAAGCACAAAACGATACATTATCTCCACCCCATTCGCATGGAGCATTCAAAGGTTGTCCCGTCAAAGAACTGGCAGGCCTTCTATCAGCGCAGGGCCCTGGCGAGGGTTCAGTGGCATTCGGCAAACAAGAGGCCTGTGTGTGTGTGTCGCTGTCCGCGACACACACACAGCAAGGCCGTCCGGCAGAAGTTTGCAGTTTCCCGAAGGTGACACTGCGCTCTTTTTCTCCCTCGCGCTAAGCCTGGGTCAGGAAGGAGCCAAGAAGTCTTGGGGAGGGAGAAAGCGAAAATGAGCGATGGTGGAAACCTCTGAGTTTCCAAGGGGTGTTTGGGGTTTTTTTTAGAAAAAATAAACAGAACAGGAAAGCACAGCATGGCACAAATCCTCAAGTGCCCCACTCCTTACAGCTTAGCAAAGTCACCGATTTAGAAGGAAACAGATCGACAAGTCCCAGCAGATTGGAGGGGGGCAAATGTGGTCCCTATCTATCTTCAAAAAGGATGACCCAAACAATGATCAATGTTGGTGGGTTGTTGTAGGTTTTTCCGGGCTATATGGCCATGTTCTGGAGGCAATTTTTCTCCTGACGTTTCGCCTGCATCTATGGCAATCATCCTCAGAGGTGGTGAGGTCTGCTGGAAGTAGGAAAAATGGGTTTATATATCTGTGGAATGGCTGGGGTGAGACAAAGGACTCTTGTCTGCTGGGGCTAGGTGTGACTGTTTCAGCTGATCACCTTGATTAGCATTCAATGGCTTGGAAGTGCCTGGGGAGAATCTTTTGTTGAGAGTGATTTGATGGGCCTGTTTGTTTCCCCTCTGTTGTTTTGCTGTTGTAATTTTGAGTTTTTTAATACTGGTTGTAAAAAAAACTACAACAGCAAAACAACAGAGGGGAAACAAACAGGCACATAAAATCACTCTCAACAAAAGATTCCCCCCAGGCAGTTCCAAGCCATTGAATGCTAATCAAGGTGATCAGCTGAAACATTCACACCTAGCCCCAGCAGATAAAAGTCGTTTGTCTCACCCTGGTCATTCCACAGATATATAAACCCATTTTTCCTACTTCCAACAGACCTCACCACCTCTGAGGATGCTTCCCATAGATACAGGAGAAACATCAGGAGAAAAATTGCCTCCAGAACATGGCCATATAGCCCAGAAAAACCTACAACAACCCAGTGATTCCGGCCATGAAAGCCTTCGACAATAGATCAATGTCGGCTTCACAGTGATACCAGGCAACATGGATGTATCAAAAACAGGTCATGCCAGATTTTGGCCTGCATCAAGAGGAGCATAGTGTCTAGATCTAGGGAAGTCATGCTCCCCATGCTCCATTCTGCCTTGGTTAGACCACATCTGGAACACTGTGTCCAATTCTGGGCACCACCATTGAAGTGAGATGTTGACTCTAAACTAGAATGTGTCCAGAGGAGCGCAACTCAATGGATCAAGGGTCTGGAGAACAAGCCCTATGAGGAGCAGCTTCAAGAGCTGGGCATGTTTAGCCTTCAGAAGAGAACACTGATAGGAGACATGATGAGGGGTTGGACTGGATGGCCTACCAGGTCTCTTCCAACTCTAGGATTCTAAGATGGTATGATTCTATGACTCAATTGTCCACAGAAAGTTGTTGGGAACATCTTCAAAACTAGGCAACTATCTATAGCTGGAAATCTTCTATGGAGCAAGGATTGGAACTGATGGTCCATGGGGCTCCTTCCAGCTCAATGGTTCTATGTGTCATAGTGTTAGGAAGCTGGGAGTCTACATTTAAGTTTGTAATCATGTAGATGCTCTATACTCCTTTCTTTCTTAGGTTATGGCCTTGTCAAGTGCGCCACTGGCTATGTACTCCACCAGCTGGAAATCTTCTATGGAGCAAGGGCTGGAACTGATGGTCCATGGGGCTTCTTCCAGCTCGATGGTTCTAGGTGTCATAATATTAGGATGTTGGGAATCTACATTTCTTTCTTAGGTTGTGGCCTTGTCAAGTGCTCCACTGGCTATGAAACCATGGGGCTCTCCTGGTATTCTTTGTCCATTTGCAAAACGTTGTGTTGACATGATGTCCTTTCCCTTGTACTATAAACACAGAGAGACTAAACTCAAGGATTCTATGAATGTGGAAAGGGGCAAGATCTAGGTGCCATGACTCTTTGGGTGATTTATGGTATTGTAGCTAGGTCTGTATATACAGGTAGTAGTGCGAGACTCTTGTGTTCTGAATCATATCTTCAGCCCTTGTGCATCTTGGTGTGTTCTTTCAGAGGAGATTGATCCACAGCAACACAGTTGGTGCTGAAAAGACTTACACTCCCACCATTCCTGGCCTCAGGCCCCTACCAACTCAAGGATTCTATGATTGTATGAATGTATGACTCAATTGTCCTCAGAGAGTTGGTGGGGACATCTTCAAAACTAGTTTAGGCAACTAGTATCTACCTATAGCTGGAGATCTTCTGTGGAGCAAGGGTTGGAACTGATGGTCCATGGGGCTTCTTCCAGCTCGATGATTCTATGTGTCATAGTATTAGGATGCTGGGAGCCTACATTTAAGTTTGTACTCATGTAGATGCTCTAGACTCCTTTCTTTCCTAGGTTATGACCTTGTCAAGTGCTCCACTGGCTATGTGCTCCACTAGCTGGAGACCTTCTATGGAGCAAGGGTTGGAACTGATGGTCCATGGGGCTTCTTCCAGCTCGATGGTTCTATGTGTCATAGTATTAGGATGATGGGAGTCTACATTTAACTTTGTACTCATGTAGACACTCTAGACTCCTTTCTTTCTTAGGTTATGACCTTGTCAAGTGCTCTACTGGCTATGTGCTCCACTAGCTGGAGACCTTCTATGGAGCAAGGGATGGAACTGATGGTCCATGGGGCCTTTTCCAGCTCAATGGTTCTATGGGTCATAGTATTAGGATGATGGGAGTCTACATTTAACTTTGTACTCATGTAGATGGTCTAGACTCCTTTCTTTCTTAGGTTATGGCGTTGTCAAGTGCTCCACCAGCTATATGCTCCACTATGCTCCACTAGCTGGAGACCTTCTATGAGCAAGGGTTGGACCTGATGGTCCATGGGGCTTCTTCCAGCTCGATGGTTCCATGTGTCATAGTATTAGGATGTTGGGAGTCTACATTTCTTTCTTAGGTTATGGCCTTGTCAAGTGCTCCCCTGGCTATGTGCTCCACTAGCTGGAGACCTTCTATAGAGCAAGGGTTGGACCTCATGGTCCATGGGGCTTCTTCCAGCTCGATGGTCCTATTCGTCATTGTATTAGGATGCTGGGAGTCTACATTTAACTTTGTACTCATGTAGACAGTCTAGACTCCTTTCTTTCCTAGGTTATGGCCTTGTCAAGTCCTCCACTGGCTATGAAACCATGGGGCTCTCCTGGTGTTCTTTGTCCATTTGCAGAACGTTGTGTTGACACGATGTCCTTTCCCTTGTACTATAAACACACAGAGCCTAAATTTAAACTGGGGAGAGAGGCCGAGGGTGGGAGGGAGTTTGCCAAGGAGTCAATGGGGGTGGGAAACACCTTGTTGAATAGAGTTCTGTCTTTTAATGGCTCGTGGCTTCTTTTTTTCCCCTGAAAGAGAAAACGGAGGTCCCGGCTATTTCCAGAAACTGCGGAAGTGATTCTACAACCCTTCGACGCCAGGATTCAGCATTTCCAGACACCAAGAAGTGTTAATACAAAAGTGTGCCCTGTCTCAAAGGAGCTGGCATTATTAGCTCGACTCCCTTCCTCCTTTCCTCCTTTCCTCCCTCCCTCTCCTTCTCTCTCATTTGAACTTGATTGAGAACCACAATGGTAAGGAGATCTCAGTGAAGGCTGGGCACTTTTTGGGCTATTCTTGGAGACTCAGGGAGGCTGATTGGATGGGGCTAACTGAGTCCTTGTTGTCTTTATTTATTTGTTTATTTGCTTGTTGTTCAGTGAACTCACCATCTGTTTCCTAAAACCCCCAATTCCCCACTTCATGATGATGATGATGATGATGATGATGATGATAGTCCTGGACACTGGAAAGTGTCCGACGTGTGATCCAATCCAACAACCAGCATAGTGATCTTGTTTGCTGTGTACTAATCTTGTTGTGTTTCAAATCATCATCATCATCATCATCATCATCCCCCCCCCCCAAAAAAAAATTGGGGACTCTGCAAGGAAGCAGATGAAACAAGAGATCCTATCCTCAGCTGCTGCAAGAAGATCGCACAGACAGACACCAAGCAAAGGCACAACACCATTGCTCAGATGATTCATTGGAACTTGTGCCACTAAGACCATCTGCCTGCGACAAAGAACTGGTGGGATCACAAGCCGGAAAAAGTTATGTTTCCATCAAACTACTCTGGGACTTCTTTTTCTCCTTTCCTCCCTCCCTCTCCTTCTCTCTCATTTGAACTTGATTTAGAACCACAACGGTAAGGAGATCTCAGTGAAGGCTGGGCACTTTTTGGACTATTCTTGGAGACTCAGGGACACTGATAGAGTGGGGCTAATGGAGGCCTTGTTGTCTTTATTTATTTGTTTGTTTGCTTGTTGTTCAGTGAACTCACCATCTCGGAGAAGTCAGCCATAGCAGAGCACCTGAGGAACCAACCTGGACACAGCATATTATTTGAGAACACAGAAATGCTGGACCACTCTCACCACCACCATGTCAGACTACACAGAGAAGCCACTGAAATCCACAAGAAGCATGTGGACAATTTCAACAGAAAGGAGGAAACCATGAAAATGAACAAAATCTGGCTACCAGTATTAAAAAAAAACCTCTAAAATTACAACAGCAAAACAACAGAGAGGAATCATTCAGGGACATCTAATCACCTCTCAACAAAAGATTGCCCCAGGCACTGCCAGGCAACCAAATGCTAATCAAGGTGGTCAATTGAAACATTCACACCTAGCTCCAACAGGCAAGAGTCCTTTGTCCCACCCTGGTCACTCCACAGACTTATAAACCCTTTTTCCTATTTTCAACAGACCTCACTACCTCTGAGGATGCTTGCCATAGATGCAGGCGAAACATCAGGAGAAAATGCCTCTCTAGAACATGGCCATATAGCTCGAAAAAACCTACAACAACCCAACTCATCATCTGTTTCCCAAAACCCCTAATGTTTTCAAGCTATATGGCCATGTTCTAGAGCAGTGGTTCTCAACCTTCCTAATGCCGTGACCCCTTAGTACAGGTCCTCATGTTGTGGTGACTTCATGAAAATAATAATAAGCCCAAGAACAAGACATTACAACCAATGCCATCCAAGCCAAAATTGAAACATCAACCACAGATCCCAAGTGTAGACTCTGCAAGGAAGCAGATGAAACAAGAGATCCCATCCTGAGCTGCTGCAAGAAGATCACGCAGACAGACTTCAAGCAGAGGCACAACACCCTCGCTCAGATGATTCATTGGAACTTGTGCCACAAACACCATCTCCTGCGACAAAGAACTGGTAGGATCACAAGCTGGAAAAAGTTACTGAGAATGAACACGCCAAACTCCTCTGGGACTTCCGGATTCAGACTGACAGAGTTTTGGAGCACAACACTCCTGACCTCACGATCGTGTTAAAAAACAAAGCATGGATTGTTGATGGTGCAATCCCAGGTGACAGCAGGATTGAAGAGAAACAACTGGGAAAGCTGGCACAAAACAAGGATTTAAAGATCGAACTGACCAAAATGAAACTCTTGAAGCTTTATTTCTTCTTATTGTCTCTTTCTTGTATGGTGTTCAACCGCCCTTAAGATAGTCTCAATATTTACCTCTGACTGGGAAGAATGGGAAAGGTTTTGCCACAAAGTAGGTGCCCACGGCCTGTTTTGAACCTAGGAATGGCTTCAATAATCTGGGAAGTGATCTCAAAATATGAGACCGGGAGACTAAAAAATCACCTTGGAGATGCATATGAATTGCAGGCCAAAGTATTGCTCCTGAGTTAGGCTTGGCATTGTTTTCCCACCTCTTGTGATGCTGCATTTTCTGATGGCTTGCTCTTTGATTAGATCTAAATCACAGCCAAGGAAGAGATGTGCAAAGAATCCAGATTTAGGACAAGCGTGGATGGGCTTGTTTTGGCCTGCACTTCCCAGACTGTCTGTCAGCCAAATGCAATTTGTGTTCCAGAAGCCTCACATTGATAGTAAGGTGCAATCACGTGTCAAACAAAAAAATATATATTTTCCAAGGTGTACAATACACATTTTAGTCTTGGAGTGGGTAAAGTGTAGCCCTAGAGCCATATGCAACCCCAAAGCTATGTTGTAGCCTGCAATTCACCCCCAAGGCTGCTCTTCTTCTGGGCAAACCCCACTCCTCATATATAATAGATCTTCTCCTGGGAATCCTAGAATCCTAGAGTTGGAAGGGACGGGGTGGGCCATCCAGTCCAACCCCATTCTGCCAAGAAGCAGGAATATTGCATTTAAATCACCCTTAACAGATGGCCATCCAGCCTCTGTTTAAAAGCTTCCAAAGAAGGAGCCTCTACCACACTCTGGGGCAGAGAGTTCCACTGCTGAACGGCTCTCACAGTCAGGAAGTTCTTCCTCATGTTCAGGTGGAATCTCCTCTCTTGTAGTTTGAAGCCATTGTTCCATTGCGTCCTCATCTCCAGGGAAGCAGAAAGGAAGCTTGCTCCCTCCTCCTCCCTGTGGCTTCCTCTCACATATTTATACATGGCTCTTATCATGTCTCTTCTTCAGGCTAAACATGCCCAGCTCCTTAAGCCGCTCCTCATAGGGCTTGTTCTCCAGATCCTTGATCATTTGAGTCGCCCTCCTCTGGACACATTCCAGCTTGTCAATATCTCTCTTGAATTGTGGTGCCCAGAATTGGACACAATATTCCAGATGTGGTCTAACCAAAGCGGAATAGAGCATGGGGAGCATGACTTCCCTAGATTTAGGCACTAGGCTCCTATTGATGCAGGCCAAAATCCCATTGGCTTTTTTTGCTGCCACATCACATTGTTGGCTCATGTTTAACTTCTTGTCCACAAGGACTCCAAGATCTTTTTCACACGTCCTGCTCTCCAGCCAGGGCTCATCATCCCCCATTCTGTATCTTTGCATTTCATTTTTCTTGCCAAAGTGGAGTATCTTGCATTTGTCCCTGTTGAACTTCATTGTGTTAGTTTTGGCCCATCATCTCTCTAGTCTGTCAAGATCGTTTTGAATCCTGCTTCTTTCTTCTGGAGTCTTGGCTCTCCCTCCCAATTTGGTGTTGTCTGCAAACTTGGTGATCCTGCCTTCTAGCCCTTCGTCTAAGTCATTGATGAAGATGTTGAACAGGACCGGGCCCAGGAGTGAAACAATCAAAAAGTTAACTCACCCATAAGATCCCCTTGCATTTAAAACATGGGAAGTGTGGATCTAGAAATGTCTGCAGCTGCAAAACCTTCTCCTCGTCTAACATCCACACCTGGCCCAGGCTTCCATTCATCCATTTTCTATCTCTCTTTTCCCCCCAATTGCACAAAACCTGTCCTTGTTGCAAATATTTCCCCAAATGTGCATGATTTGGGGTCCATTTGGTTAGTGATGCACATGCCTTCAAGTGTGGTTTATGCAGCAATGTGCCTCTTTTGGGATGGTAGGAGCTCAGCCTGTGATTGTGTTTCAGGATCAGAGTGCTTTGGATGTGGGAAGTGATGTCAATGACTTTCAAGATGGCAATGATTTGGTCAATGATATTGATGCAGAGAATGACCAGGAGATCCGTGTTCAAAGTGTAGTTTCCCATGAGAATGTCCCTGACAAGTGTGGGGATGATGCTGTACTCCCTGAATTGCTCCCAGAGAGTTCCCAGGATTTGGGGCTTGAAGACAACTCTGCACCTGCAGAAGTTAATGAGCAAATAGATAGATGGTTGGAGATTAGTCAAAACAGACAAGCCGAACAGTGCCTTCGGCATTCTTCCCGGCTTCAACAGAAAAAGATAAGAGAATCTCAATTAAAGCAAAACCAGTTTCTGAGTGCTTGGGATAGCTTAACGAGGGGATAAAAGTCCCAAGTATGGGAAATGTAGCCAGATGAAGCATCATTTGGAATCAAGTTAAGTTCTCGTCCTTGTTTCATGGAAGCCTTGCTTGGAAGATTCATGCTAAATATTCCTTGGGTTGTTGTATGTTTTTTCGGGCTGTATGGCAATGTTCTAGAGGCATTCTCTCCTGATGTTTCACCTGCATCTATGGCAAGCATCCTCAGAGGTAGTGAGGTCTGTTGCAACTAGGAAAAAGGGTTTATATATCTGTGGAACGACCAGGGTGGGACAAAGGACTCTTGTCTGCTGGAGCTAGGTGGGAATGTTTCAACTGACCACCTTGATTAGCATTTGATTGCCTGGCAATGCCTGGAGCAATCTTTTGTTGAGAGGTGATTAAGTGATAAAATTAGAACAGCACAACAACAGAGAGGAAAGGTTACACAGAGGCTGGATGGCCATCTGTCAGGGGTGCTTTGAATGCAATATTCCTGCTTCTTGGCAGAATGGGGTTGGACTGGATGACCCATGAGGTCTCTTCCAACTCTTTGATTCTATGATTCTATGATCACTTCCCACATCCAAAGCACTCTGGTCCTGAAACACAATCACAGGCTGAGCTCTTACCATCCCAAAAGAGGCACATTGCTGCATAAACCACACTTGAAGGCCCCCAAATCATGCACATTTGGGGAAATATTTGCAACAAGGACAGGTTTTGTGCAATTGGGGGTGAAAGAGAGATAGAAAACGGATGAATGGAAGCCTGGGCCAGGTGTGGATGTTGGACCAGAAGAAGGTTTTGCAGCTGCAGACATTTCTAGATCCACACTTCCCATGTTTTAAATGCAAGGGGATCTTATGGGTGAGTTAACTTTCTGATTGGTTTACTCCTTTTAAAAGGCCCCAAATAGTCAGTAAGGAGTATTACTTAATACCTGCACTTAAGCCTCTAATTGCACACATTCAAGCAATCCCTATTAGGGACAGTCAATTAAACACACCATTTTAGAGCCCTTTAAATGGCACACTCTGCCCCATACTGGGTAAATAAATAAGGCCGGGAGAGGGGGGCATATTTGAAGGCACATTCTCAATATGGAAGAGCAGTTACGGAGACTTAGCTCATGACTTCATCGATCATCTCGGCAATTGCTCCTCCGTTGGCTTCCAGCAGGTACAATAAAGATGAGCTGTTTGTAAGCGAAACATGACAGAACATCCCAGCGCTGGGTCTAATTGCAGGAGAGAATGATGTCCTGCCTTCTCTAAAACACCGATTGTGCTGGTACGGCTGTACAGGAGCTCCAGTTTTATTTGCTTTGTATTAAATGTTTGCTTGCAGTCCAAAGTTCCAGGAACTCTGCAGAGAGGCGGCTTCCTTTGGTTGCAGTCGTAGGGCAAGTCACCTGTCCATCATCATTAAGTTTTGGTTCCGCCTCTTGTTCAGGGCAATTGGGAAGGGAAGGGAGCCATTTTTAGTTAGTCTCACACAAGGTAGCTAAGCTATAGTACATAGACCAGCTCGTTCGATAGAAAAGCTTCCTTTCTCAATAACCATCCAGGGAAAAAGGAGCTTCCAGGGAAAAGGAAATTCCAGGAGAAAGGTCCCAAAAGCTCTGGCTGAGAGCTCACAGCCTCTCAGCCTCACAGCATCAGAGGGAACAGCCCTGAAGTTTCTAAGAATTCTTGAAGGGAGAACAGCATTACAGATCCACCGAACTCCAGCTGAAATATCTTCAAGCCTCAGCTGGTAGGTCTACTTGATACCCAGACGCATTTGGAATCGGTAGTAGGACCCACACAGATGAGGCATAGATAGTAAACAGCCTGGGAGAGGTTAAAAAGGGTTTTTCCTACAGAGAAAGTTTAGTTAATCAAAGTCAGGTGCCAGTCCATTGAGGGCTAGACTAAGAAAGCCTTGAAGTGTTGTTTGAACCATTGAAGATTTGTTGTTTGTTCCATAATAAAGATTTTGTTGTATCATTAAAGACTCTAAAGACCATCACTTCAAAAACCCCTGAGAGCCTCTCTTTGAGGCGCCCCTGGCTTCCCGCTGGGCTTAAAGTATACGTAGACCTCAACCCTTAAAACTCCGAGAATCATAGAATCCTAGAGTTGGAAGAGACCTCCTGGGCCATCCAGTCCAACCCCATTCTGCCAAGAAGCAGGAATATTGCATTCAAAGCACCCCTGACAGATGGCCATCCAGCCTCTGTTTAAAAGCTTCCAAAGAAGGAGCCTCCACCACACTCACTCCGGGGCAGAGAATTCCACTGCTGAATGGCTCTCACAGTCAGGAAGTTCTTCCTCATCTTCAGATGGAATCTCTTTGGTCCAATGGGAGGCAGCCAGATTGCTCACCAGAGTGAGGTACACAACCCTCCTGTTACACCTGCTCCACTGGCTGCCAGTCTGCTACTGAACACAATTTAAAGTGCTAGCTTTAGCCTATAAACCCCCAAAACGGTTCTGGCCCAGCTTACCTCTCCAAATTTATCTCTCCCTACGAGCCTGTTAGAGCATTAAGATCTGCTGGGATGGCCCTGCTTTTGGTCCCACCCCCTTCATAAGTGTGACTGGTGGGGACAAGAGACAGGGCCTTTTCAGTGGTGGCCCCTCAGCTATGGAACTCCCTCTCTTGGGAAACGGCCTTCAACCGATGGGGAGTTTTCCCGAGAAGCCAGATTAGGTTTGAGAACAGAGGGAGTGAAAAATAAACTAATTAGATGTTCTGAGAGAATCCATGAGAAGACCTTGCACCCCAGTGTTCTCATAGCTACTTGGTCAGGCTTAAATTAAGTGGTGTTGGCTTTATGCCTCTCCGAGAAGACAACATTGCCAAGGCATGGCTTTCCCGTCTGTCTCTGCTCTCAAGTTCATGTTTCAATTATCCTCAAATTCCTGGTTCTGGTTCATGCCTTTGTTTCCTTGAAAGGTTTACCTTGGAGAAGTTCATGTTGTCTTCTTCTTGGATTTATGTTTGAATTATCACTGTGGATTTCGGAACTCATGACTATGTACTTGGTCCTTCTTGGGTTATGGCTATTTTGTATTTGCTGTTTGTTTAACACTTTTGGAATTTCCCTTTTCCCCTCTTTTTATCTGCTTTTATTTATCGTGTCAGGGGCAACCAGACAATTGTATTACATTTCTAACAGAACAAAACAAACAGACAAAACACAAAGTTTGCAAGCTTGGTAGTTGATTAAATGTCCTTTGACCAATATCTGGCCCGTTGGAGTGCCTCTGGTGTTGCCGCAAGGAGGTCCTCCCTTGTGCATGTGGCAGGGCTCAGGTTGCATTGCAGCAGGTGGTCAGTGGTTGGCTCTTCTCTGGACTCACATGTTGTGGATTCCACTTTGTGGCCCCATTTCTTGAGGTTGGCTCTGCATCTCGTGGGGCCAGAGCGCAGTCTGTTCAGCGCCTTCCAAGTCGCCCAGTTGTCTGTGTGCCAGGGGGGAGTCTCTCATTGCGTATCAGCCATGGATTGAGGTTCTGGGTTTGAGCCTGCCACTTTTGGACTCTCGTTTGCTGTGGTGTTCCAACGAGAGTCTCTGTAGATCTAAGAAAACTATTTCTTGATTTAAGTCATTGATGTCCTGGCAGATACCCAAACAAGGGATGAGCTGGAGATGTCACTGCCTTCGTTCTTTCACTATTGGCTGCCACTTCCCGGCGGATGACAGGTGGTACAATATCGGCTAGACAGTGTAATTTCTCCAGTGGTGCAGGGGGCAGACACCCCGTGATGATGCGGCATGTCTCATTAAGAGCCACATCCACTGTTTTAGCGTGGTGAGATGTGTTCCACACTGGGCATGCGTACTCAGCAGCAGAATAGCAGAGCACAAGGGCAGGTGTCTTCACTGTGTCTGGTTGTGATCCCCAGGTTGTGCCAGTCAGCTTTCGTATGATATTGTTTCTAGCACCCACTTTTTGCTTGATATTTAGGCAGTGCTTCTTGTAGGTCAGAGCACGGTCCAGGGTAACTCCCAGGTATTTGGGTGTGCTGCGATGCTCCAGTGGGATTCCTTCCCAGGTAATAATCCTCAGACCTCAGGATGCTTGTCTGTTCTAGATAGATAGATAGATAGATAGATAGATAGATAGATAGATAGATAGATAGATAGATAGATAGATAGATAGATAGATAGATAGATACTGGACTCATGTGTGATAGTGAAAAGCTGTTTCAGTGCTAGAGTGTAACATGGTCACTTCACCATCCTGTGCATTACAGTCACAGTTGACTCCATGGAGCCAGGTGAGTACCTGGATGGAAGATCACTGACCAGGAGAAGATACCAGACCATCCCTTCATGTCCTCCCCATTCCATTGCTTTAGGTTCATGAATGATTCCACGTGGCTGAGTTGAGAACCAAACCTAAGATCGGAAACTCATCCCCATGACCACTGGGGAAAATGTCCAGCTCATTGAGCCGCAGGAGCGATAAGCCAAGAAAGGCTCCCCACGCCACTTTCCCAAGAAAGGTCAATGGGTTTTTGTCCAAGGGGTTTGGGATCCATTTTTGCCCTTCCAACGCCCCCACTCTTTGCTTAAGTGGTTAATAATGAACCATTAAGAACGGTCAACAGGAACATGGGATGGTGTAATAATGACGGGAGGTTTAGAGGTAAGGGTTCACGCGAAGTTCACCGGTGGCAGATAGAAGAGCTTAATCAGACTGTGGGAAAAAAGAGACCCACCGAAGAAGGGAAATCTTGGGTTGGGCCTTAAGGGTAAACCCTTGGAACAAAGGGACCGTGGGTCCTGCCCCCTCTCCGCCACCCCATTCACAAAAACAAATATCAAAAAAGCCGGGGAGGAGGCAGACGACAGGCTAGTGAGTTGCTCAAACAGAATGGATGGATGAATCTGTCCTTCAGCAACCAGAGAAAAGAGCTGAAAATGGGTTGGTCTGTTGGTGATGGAAGGGTTCTCCTCCTTCCCCTTCTTCCATCCTCTCTTCCTTTTCCACAAGCTCACAACAAAGGAGAAACCAGAGACCTTGAACGGCAGCTCGGTTTCATAGCCCAAGGGTCCTTGTATGATGTATTGTCGAAGGCTTTCATGGCCGGAATCACTGGGTTGTTGTAGGTTTTTTCGGGCTATATGGCCATGGTCTAGAGGCATTCTCTCCTGACGTTTCGCCTGCATCTATGGCAAGCATCCTCAGAGGTAGTGAGGTCTGTTGGAACTAGGAAAAGGGGTTTATATATCTGTGGAATGACCAGGGTGGGACAAAGGACTCTTGTCTGCTGGAGCTAGGTGTGAATGTTTCAACTGACCACCTTGATTAGCATTTGAAGGCCTGGCAGTGCCTGGAGCAATCTTTTGTTGAGAGGTGATTAGATGTCCTTGTTTGTTTCCTCTCTGTTGTTGTGCTGTTCTAATTTTATCACCTAATCACCTCTCAACAAAAGATTGCTCCAGGCACTGCTCTCAGAATGGCTGCAGGATGCATTGCAACTAGATCAGCATTTCTCAACCTGGAGGTCGGGACCCCTGGGGGGGGGTTCATGAGGGGTCACCAAAGACAATCAGACAACACAGTATTTTCTATTGGGCATGGGGATTCTGTATGCCAAGATTGGTTCAATTCCATCATTGGTGGAGTTCAGAATGCTCTTTGACATAGGTGAACTAAAAATCCCAACAACTTCAACTCCGAAATGTCAAGGGCTATTATTTTCCCCAAACTCGACCAGTGTTCACATTTGGGCATATTGAGTATTCATGCCAAGTTTGGTCCAGATCCATCCTTGTTTGAGTCCACAGTGCTCTCTGGATGTAGATGAACTACAACTCCCAAACTCAAGGTCAATGCCACCAAAACCTTCCAGTGTTTTCTGTTGGTCATGGGAGCCCTGTATGCCAAGATTGGTTCAATTACATCATTGGTAGAGTTCAGAGTGCTCTTTGACGTAGTTGAACTAAAAATCCCAACAACTTCAACTCCCAAATGTCAAGGGCTATTTTCCTCAAACTCCACCAAGTGTTCATATTTGGGCATACTGAGGATTCGTTCTAAGTTTGGTCCAGATCCATCATTGCTTGTGTCGACAGTGCTCTCTGGATGTAGGTGAACTACAACTCCAAAACTCAAGGTCAATGCCCACCAAACCCATATTGAGTATTTGTGCCAAGTTTGGTCCAGATCCATCATTGCTTGTGTCGACAGTGCTCTCTGGATGTAGGCGAACTACAACCCCAAAACTCAAGGTCAATGCCCACCAAACCCTTCCAGTATTTACCGTTGGTCATGGGAGTTCTGTTTGCCAAGTTCGGTCCAATTACATCGTTGGTAGAGTTCAGAATGTTCTTTGATTGTAGGTGAACTCTAAATCCCAACGGCTACAACTCCCAAATGACAAAATCAATCCCCCCCCCCCCTCAACCTCATCAATATTCAAATGTGGACATATCGGGTATTTGTGCCAAATGTGGTCCAGTGAATGAAAATACATCCTGCATCTCAGATATTTACGTTACGATTCATAACAGTAGCCAAATTACAGTTATGGAGGTGCAACTAATGTTATGGTTGAGGGTCACCACAACATGAGGAACTGTATTAAGGGGTTGTGGCATTAGGAATGTTGAGAATCCCTGAACTAGACCCTTTGCAAGGTGACTGCTCATTGGATTGGTCCTTTGGTATCAGATATTTCCAACCGGAGGGAACAGGATAGGTCCAGGTGAGGGCTCAACAACCCTGTTCTCCGCCACCCCTCCTGCTTCTCCTCTTCTTGCCTTCCTTCCAGAGGCCCAGAGAGAAAAGTTCTCGTTGCAGGCAAGTGACAACTTGCTGGAACTCTTGCGGCTGCGAAGGCAAGCCCGACCGAGTGCCACGCTTTTGTTAATCCATCATTCAGGTTATTACCTGCCAGCGCTTTCCCTACCACATCCTGTCCCCTCCCTCCCTCCCTCCTTCAGCAGCTACGCAATAATAATTCTGGTTCAGTTTGGATTAACTCCTGCCAAAGCCTAGTTTCCTGTCAATTTCTTTGACTTTTAATTGGAACTGGGCTACCTCGATGTGCCGTGCCAACAAGGAAAAACACCCAACAACCTCACAATAGCAAATGAAAACTTTCCTGGGTTGTTGTAGGTTTTTCCGGGCTATATGGCCACGTTCTGGAGGCAATTTTTCTCCTGACGTTTCACCTGCATCTATGGCAAGCATCCTCAGAGGTAGTGAGGTCTGTTGGAAGTAGGAACAGGGGCGGCTTGTCCATTACGTGAAGTAAGCGGTTGCAGAACACTTTTTTTTTTGCCAGGGGCGCAGAGGCGCCTCAGTAAATGCCCCTCGACTGCCACTTGAGGAGCGCCCCCTCAGCTCACAACAGCCCTAGCAGTCCGGGGGGAGCCTCGGCTTTCTTGCCTCACTGCCGGGCGATCCTCTTCCCACAGGGGCCGGGCCCTTGAGCCTCGCCTAGCCCCTCTCGTTCCTGCTCCACCTGGCCACCGGGTGCGCGAGCAGAGCCAGCGCTCAATCGTTCTCCGCGTTCGATCCCTTCCCCATGACCGGCTCCCTTTCCCGATCCCCCGGCACTCACCCGCCTCCTCTCCTCTCCCCAATCCGCGGGTGGGCCAAGGGGCGGAGCCGCCACGCCTGGCCCGCTTCGGGTCCGGAGGCATGTCTGAAGACCCCAGCGTGCGCACCAAAAGTCGCCTCTTCTCCTGACTTTCTCTTCAGCCATTGGGACCAAGAGAGAGAGAGAGAGAGAGAGCCCCTCCGGCTGGAGGTATCTCCCACCTCCGCTCCCTCCTTTGTTTTTGCACCTACCTTCAGGAAAGGTGGGTATCTCCACCTCTCTCTCTCTCTCTCTCTCTCTCTCTTGGTCCCAATGGCTGAGGAGAAAGTCAGGAGAAGAGGTGACTTTTGGTGCACGCCTCCGGACCCAAAGCGGGCCAGGCAAGGGAGCAAGTGCGGCAAGTGTAGTTAATGGGATGTATAGTTCACCTACAATCAAAGAGCATTCTGAACTCCACCAATGATGGAATTGAACCAAATATGGCACACAGAACTCCCACGACAACAGAAAATATATATCAATGATTGGTTGGGGGAGGGGGCGCCAAAATACTGTTTGATTACCATTGAAAATTACCTAGGGCCACCTCTGAGTAGGAAAAATGGGTTTATATATCTGTGGAATGGCCGGGGTGGGGCAAAGAGCTCTTCTCTGTTGGAGCTAGGTGTGAATGCACTGCAAACTATTCCAACCAGAGAAATGAGCCATAGCAGAGCACCTGATGAACCAACCTGGACACAGCATATTATTTGAGAACACAGAAATGCTGGACCACTCTCACAACCACCACGTCAGGCTACACAGAGAAGCCACTGAAATCCACAAGAAGCATGTGGACAATTTCAACAGAAAGGAAGAAACCATGAAAATGAACAAAATCTGGCTGCCAGCATTAAAAAAAAACTCAAAAATGACAACAGCAAAACAACAGAGAGTAAACAATCAGGCACACCTAATCACCTCTCAACAAAAGTTTCCCCCAGGCACTTCCAAGCCATTGAATGCTAATCAAGGTGATCAGCTGAAACATTCACATTAGCCCCAGCAGACAAGAGACCTTTGTCTCACCCTGGTCATTCCACAGATATATAAACCCATTTTTCCTACTTCCAACAGACCTCACTTCCTCTGAGGATGCTTGCCATAGATGCAGGCGAAACGTCAGGACAAAAATTGCCTCCAGAACATGGCCATATAGCCCGGAAAAACCTACAACAACCCAGTGATTCTGGCCATGAAAGCCTTCGACAATACAGAAAACTTTCCTGCCTGGATGATGTTCATTTCTGCGCTACAGGCAGTCCCTGAGTTACAAATATCCGACTTACAAATGACTCCCAGTTAAGAATGGGGCGGAAACAACAGGAAAGGAGAGAAATCTACCCCCAGGAAGGGAAATTCACTCTTGAAACATATTATCATGGGGAAAAGGTCCCTCCACTGAAGCGTTTTCTACTAGAGTTGTGCGCTGAGCTGTTTTCCTTCGTTTCTTCCATTCTTTTATTACTTTCCCTACCTTCAGAAGCACGTAATGGGAAGGCCAGCCAACCCCTTTCCAATGCCAGAGATACAGCTTAATGGTGTAACATTAGAAAATGTGGACCATTTTGCTACCTTAGAATCATAGAATCAAAGAGTTGGAAGAGACCTCATGGGCCATCCAGTCCAACCCCATTCTGCCAAGAAGCAGGAATATTGCATTCAAAGCACCCCTTGGCAGCCACCACTCCACCAAAGTCAACATCAACACCGAAATTCAACACTGCCTGAGCTCTGCAAGTGCAGCATTTTTCTGAACGAAGCAGAGAGTGTTTGAGGACCGGGACATCCGTAGGGAGACCAAGGGGCTTGTTTATAAAGCCATTGTCCTCCCAATCCTGCTATACGCCTGCGAAACGTGGACTGTCTACTGACGTCACATGCAACTCCTGGAACGATTCCATCAGCGCTGCCTCCGGAAAATCCTGTAAATCTCTTGGGAAGACAAGCGGACAAATGCCAGCATGCTGGAAGAAGCAAAGACCACCAGCACTGAAGCGATGGTCCTCCGCCATCAACTCTGCTGGACCGGCCATGTTGTCCGGATGCCTGACCACCGTCTCCCAAAGCAGTTGCTCTACTCCGAACTTAAGAACGGAAAATGGAATGTTGATGGGATTCTTTTCTTATGTCAGTAGAAAAAGGAAAAACAAGGAGGCGATAGGGCCTCTTCGAGGAGAAGATGGGGCAATGCTGACAAGGGATAGGGAAAAGGCAGAACTACTAAATACCTTCTTTGCCTTGGTCTTCTCACAGAAAGAAAGTCATCTTCAACCTTTATTAATGACTTAGATGAAGGGTTAGAAGGCAGGATCGTCAAGTTTGCAGACGACACCAAATGGGGAGGGAGAGCCAAGACTCCAGAGGACAGGAGCAGGATTCAAAACGATCTTGACAGATTAGAGAGATGGGCCAAAACTAACAAAATGAAGTTCAACAGTGACAAATGCAAGATACTCCACTTTGGCAGGAAAAACGAAATGCAAAGATACAAAATGGGGGACGCCTTGCTCGAGAGCAGTACGTGTGAAAAAGATCTTGGAGTCCTCGTGGACAACAAGTTAAACATGAGCCAACAATGTGATGTGGCAGCAAAAAAAAGCCAATGGGATTTTGGCCTGCATCAAGAGGAGCATAGTGTCTAGATCTAGGGAAGTAATGCTACCCCTCTATTCCGCTTTGATTAGACCACACCTGGAATATTGTGTCCAATTCTGGGCACCACAATTCAAGAGAGATATTGACTCTAAGCTGGAATGTGTCCAGAGGGGAGAGCGACTAAAATGATAAAAGGTCTGGAGAACAAGCCCTATGAGGAGCGGCTTAAGGAGCTGGGCATGTTTAGCCTAAAGAAGAGAAGGCTGAGAGGGGATATGATAGCCATGTATAAATATGTGAGAGGAAGCCACAGGGAGGAGGAGGGAGCAAGCCTGTTTTCTGCTTCCCTGGAGACTAGGACGCAAGGGAACAATGGCTTCAAACTACAAGAGAAGAGATTCCATCTGAACATGAGGAAGAACTTCCTGACTGTGAGAGCCGTTCAGCAGTGGAACTTCTGGTTGCTTCTGAACATCTTCAAGAAGCTTTGAAACAGAAGCTGGATGGCCATCTGTCGTGGGTGCTTTGAATGCAATATTCCTGCTTCTTGGCAGAATGGGGTTGGACTGGATGATGGCCCAGGAGGTCTATTCCAACTCTTTGATTCTATGATTCTATGATTCTATGGACAGGAAAAGAGATTGAAAGATGGGCCCAAAGCCAACCTTAAAAACTCTGGCATAGACACTGATAACTGGGAAGCCCTGGCCCTTGACCTCTCCAGCTAGAGGTCAGCTGTGACCAGCAGTGCTGCAGAATTCGAGGAGGCACAAGTGGAGGGTGAAAGAGAGAAACGTGCCAAGAGGAAGGCACATCAAGCCAACCCCAACCGGGACCGCCTTCCACCTGGAAACCAATGCCTTCACTGTGGGAGAAGATTCGGGTCAAGAATAGGGCTCCACAGCCACCTACAAACCCACAAAAATAGTCATCAAGGAAGATCATCTTACTTGTCCAACGAGGGATCGCCTAAGTCAAGGCAAGTAAGATGAACCCATGATGACACCCAAGCTGCGAACCTGCATCTTCAGGGGGAGTGTAATCCCCATCCAGCCTTTGACTGTTTGGCTGTACCCCTATGCCCTGTTCGGCCTTTCGACTGACCAGGAGTACCTCTGTCTCATCTGGATTCAAATTCAATTTGTTAGCCCTCATCCAGTCCAACGCAGCGGCCAAGCACCGGTTCAAGGTCTGAACAGCCTCCTTAGTAACAGGTGGGAAGGAGTGACAGATTTGCAAACATCTGACTTACAAATGACTCCTAGTGCAGATACAGCCCCCTCCCCCATAATGGGTCAAAAGAAAACAGAAATAATCCTTAGAATGTGCTCTTTAACTAAAACTATTCAGCTTTAACTAAAACTATTCAGTTTTCAACATAATCACAGCTTGGATTCTCTGAGAAATCTCCTTTGGGGCAACACCTTCTGTTGTCAAGAATTCAATGACTGCACGTTGCTCAAGTCGCATTGACTGACTGTCTGCGCAGGGTTCCATACTTCACACTTTAACAACACAACTGTTCAGTGCTAAGGCTTCCTGCCAAAATATAACTGTAGAGGAGAGTCTACTGAACAAGCCAATACCTGCCGCATACCAGTACTGCCATCTGTTGAGGAGGTACAAAGGTGGAGGCATTACTTTTCATTCAACCTTTGTATGTTACCATCTTGTGGGAGGCTTCTCTCATGTCCCCACATGGGAAGGTGGGGCTGACAGACAGGAGCTCATCCCGCTTCCCGGATTCAAACCACCAACCTTTCAGTCAGCAGTCCTGCTGGCACAAGAGTTTAATCCATTGTGCCACTGGGGGCTCCTTGCTTTCTAATTAAAATGCACTAATTGGGGCTTTGTTTTGTCGTTAGATTTGAAAAATCTCTCCATCAGAAGTCTCTTTTATAGTGACCAACAACCAACTTTTTGCTCCTTCGTCCAGTTTTTGCCTCTGCTTCCTGCCATGAAAATTATCTCGACCTCCCTGCGTACGACTTGGACCTTGTATGTTCTGTGACCTTTTTGGTTTCCAGGATGTCCCTTTGACAACATCTGGGTGGAGTGGCGTCTAATCAGCTCAACCAACAAAGACCAGCCATCTATCTGAGGAAATCAGGTTAAGTAGGTCCCACCTTGAATAACCATTGAAAGTGAAGCAAGTCACCTCTCTCCTAACCTTTCGCTTTGCCAGAGTAAATATTGTTGAGAGAACTAGCGTGGTGTAGTATTTTGAGCACCTTGGATTAGCTTGGGCAAGACATATACCCTTAGCCTTAGAAAATCCTATGATAGGTTTGAATGAGAGTTGCTGTAAATTGGAAACTAGGCTTGTACTTTCAGGTTAAACCTTGGCCCATATTGTGTCCCTGCTTTTGGTGGGGGGCCCAATCCATTTTTGGAAGCCCCCCTGTACAGAAGTGTTTATAATAATATGCTTATAACTGTATTTATGTTTGTATTGGTTGCCCTTAGGCTGG
>NW_026847771.1:108512629-108559078 GCF_025583915.1 Anolis sagrei ordinatus | reverse complement strand
TTCTGAAGGAATGGTAGGAGCTGAAGTCCAAAACACCTGGAGGGAGGGCCCAAGTTTGCCCATGCCTGTGCTATGAGTATGTTGTCCACGTACTGAAGGATGTTGTCCAAGTTCTGAAGGAATGGTAGGAGTTGAAGTCCAAAACACCTGGAGGGAGGGCCCAAGTTTGCCCATGCCTGTGCTATGAGTATGTTGTCCATGTACTGAAGGATGTTGTCCAAGTTCTGAAGGAATGGTAGGAGTTGAAGTCCAAAACACCTGGAGGGAGGGCCCAAGTTTGCCCATGCCTGTGCTATGAGTATGTTGTCCATGTACTGAAGGATGTTGTGTCCAAATTCTGAAGGAATGGTAGGAGCTGAAGTCCAAAACACCTGGAGGGAGGGCCCAAGTTTGCCCATGCCTGTGCTATGAGTATGTTGTCCATGTACTGAAGGATGTTGTGTCCAAATTCTGAAGGAATGGTAGGAGCTGAAGTCCAAAACACCTGGAGGGAGGGCCCAAGTTTGCCCATGCCTGTGCTATGAGTATGTTGTCCACGTACTGAAGGATGTTGTCCAAGTTCTGAAGGAATGGTAGGAGTTGAAGTCCAAAACACCTGGAGGGAGGGCCCAAGTTTGCCCATGCCTGTGCTATGAGTATGTTGTCCACGTACTGAAGGATGTTGTCCAAGTTCTGAAGGAATGGTAGGAGTTGAAGTCCAAAACACCTGGAGGGAGGGCCCAAGTTTGCCCATGCCTGTGCTATGAGTATGTTGTCCATGTACTGAAGGATGTTGTGTCCAAATTCTGAAGGAATGGTAGGAGCTGAAGTCCAAAACACCTGGAGGGAGGGCCCAAGTTTGCCCATGCCTGTGCTATGAGTATGTTGTCCACGTACTGAAGGATGTTGTCCAAGTTCTGAAGGAATGGTAGGAGTTGAAGTCCAAAACACCTGGAGGGAGGGCCCAAGTTTGCCCATGCCTGTGCTATGGGTATGTCATCCACGTACTGGATGATGTTGTCCAAGTTCTGAAGGAATGGTGGAAGTTGAAGTCCAAAACACCTGGAGGGAGGACCCAAGGGAGCCTAAGAGCGTTTGACTCCTTCCTGCTTCTGGAAAGGGGTGAGCAGCAGGGGGACCCAGCAAGCAGATACCTTATGCGTCTGAAAATGGCCTCGGGTTATTTTTTCCATGGACCCCACACTCATCTTGACGTTTTGGGCAAGGTGGCCAATGGTTATGTGGCAATTTTCCAGAATGTTGACCTCCATTTGCTGGATGGTGTGTTCACCGGGATTGTGGCGCAGCTGGCTGAGTGTCAGCTGCATTAAGATCACTCTGACCAAAAGGTCATGAGTTCGAAGCCAGCCCGGGCTGGAGTGGGTGTCCAGCCATTGTGTAGCCTGTTGTCGACCTTTGCAACCCGAAAAACAGTTGCATCTGTCAAGTAGGAAAATAAGGTACCACCTTGTGTGGGAGGCTAAATTTAACTAATTTATGAGGCCATAAAGAAAGAAGACTCCAGGGAATGTGGAATGCGGAAGAACTTCATCGGTGTCGTTGATGGACGATGAAAAGCAGCAGCTCCCCTGGCGGCCAGAAAAAAGTTAAATAGCCTCGGTGTATTTGTCTGTTAAATGTTGTTTGTCAAACTGGCATTGAATGTTTGCCATATATGTGTTTACTGTAATCCGCCCTGAGTCCCCTGCGGGGTGAGAAGGGCGGAATATAAGAACTGTAAATAAATAAATAAATAAATTCATCAATAGCAGAGTGGGGTCACCCTGGAATTGGAGCTGTTTCCACCGAAGTCCAACCACATTGGAATGGACAATGCCAGTTCTTGACTCCATCATCTGATGGGGAATCCTCACCATCAACCTCTTTCATCTCATCGAATGTCTCCTTTGGTGTGCGACCTTTTAAGTCAAGGAACTTGAGGACTGCTCTGGATTCCACTGGGTCCATTCTCAAACCTCACACCACTTCAGCACCTGTAAAATCAAGACCATTATCAGTTCTGAGTTGTAAATTGGCACGTAACCTATAGAGACTTATATCATTACACATGGGCAGTTTCAGGATCTTGTGATAAATAGAAGTAGGTCAGGCGAAATCTTACATGGATGCCCTTCGTAATAGAATGGTGATTCTATGTGACATAACATTTCAAGGGACACAAGGAGCCCCCGGTGGCCCAGTGGGTGAGGTCACCTCTGAGGATGCTTGCCATAGATGCAGGCGAAACATCAGGAGAGAATGCCTCTAGAACATGGCCATATAGCCCGAAAAAACCTACAACAACCCAGTGATTCCAGCCATGAAAGCCTTCGACAATACATAATAATAATACTTTATTTATGACAGAGAGACACCTGTTCAAAGTGTAGTTTCCCATGAGAATGTTCCTACAGGGTATAGGGATGATGGTTTACTCCCTGAATTGCTCCCAGAGAATTCCCAGAATTTGGGGCTTGAAAACAACTCGGCACCTGCAGAAACTAATGAGCATATAGATAGGCGGGTGGAAATTAGTCAAAACAGACAGGCCGAGCAATGCCTTCGCTGTTCTGCCAGGCTTCAACAGAAAAAGATAAGGGCCGCTCAAGGAAAGCAAAACCAGTTTCTGAGTGCTTGGAAAGGCTTAAAAGTTCCAAGCATGGAAAATACAGTCAGATGAAGCATCGTTTCAGATTCCTGCATTATTTTTGGCCATCAATAGTTCATGTATTTTCTGTAAAGAGAAGGTGCACTAAGACTGATATGCTGATATGTGGATGATAGATGCAACCCAAGAATGAAGTACTTCCTAATGGAAACGCTCACCTCTCACCAGCCATCTTCAGTGACCAAAGTGCTGCCTATCCTCACTCTTTCTGGAGCTATCACTACATGGCAGAAAACTACGTCAACCTAATCAGCCAGGCTTCATGAATTTCAGGCATGATCTCATGTCGTATGCCATAACGGTGTCATTGAGCTCTGCTGTGTGCATGATATTCGGAAGACGTTCTCCAATGGGAAGAGCCAAGTCTTTGGAGCAAGTGCCAGCATCAACACCTACATTTCGCTTGAGACTTATGAAAGCGGCTCTTGTCAAAGTGCAGCCAGATCGCTGCTTTTGTATTGCAGTCGCTTATATCTCTGGGAGCCGGCCAAAGCAGATGTTTGTTCTGCTATATTCATTTCTCCAGCCAGATTTTTTTAGACCTCTGGATGTAGATGTTTCTACTAAGACATCTGGTTGGCAGTTGAGGAGGAGGAGGAGGAGACCTCAGTCAATGCAGATTGTTGATCATAAGCAATGACACAGAACAAAAATAATGATTCACCTGAGAACTCAGCCCTGGGAGATGTAGACAGAACAGATCAGATATATTTTGACTTTAATACTTACTTACTTAGGCGATTCCTCATTGTCCAAGTAGGATTGCCTTCCAAGATTGATGTCCTGATGATGAGTCCGTAGGTGACTGTGGAGCCCCATTCTTGACCGGCATCTTCTCCCGCAGTGAGGGCATCAGTTTCCAGGTGGAAGAAGGTCTCAGTTGGGGTTGGCTTGACATGCCTTCCTCTTGGCACATTTCTCTCTTTTGCCCTCCATTCATTCGTGCAAATTCTACAGCACTGCTGGTCACAGCTGGCCTCCAGCTACAGTGCTCAAGGGCCAGGACTTCCCAGTTCTCAGTGTCAATGCCACAGTTTTTAAGGTTGGCTTTGAGCCCATCTTTAAATCTCTTTTCCTGCTCACCAACATTCTTGCCATTCTTGAGTTCGGAGTAGAGCAACTGCTTTGGAAGACGGTGGTCGGGCATTCGGACAATGTGGCCGGTCCAGTGGAATTGATTTCAGTGCTGGTGGTCTTTGTTTCATCCAGCACACTGGCATTTGTCCACTTGTCTTCCCAAGAGATTTGTAGGATTTTCCGGAGGCAGCACTGATGGAATCATTCTAGGAGTTGAGTGTGACATCTGTAGACAGTCCACGTCTCACAGACATAGAGCAGAATTGGGAAGACAATAGCTTTATAAACAAGAACCTTGGTCTCCCTTCGGATGTCCCAGTCCTCAAACACTCTCTGCTTCATTTGGAAAAAAGCTGCACTCGCAGAGCTCAAGCAGTGTTGTATTTCATTGTCAATGTTGACTTTTGTGGAGAGGTGGCTGCCAAGGGAGTGGAAATACTTTAATACGTGAGTGGAAGCCACAGGGAGGAGGAGGGAGCAAGCTTCCTTTCTGCTTCCCTGGAGACTAGGACGCAATGGAAGAATGGCTTCAAACTACAAGAGAGGAGATTCCATCTGAACATGAGGAAGAACTTCCTGACTGTGAGAGCCGTTCAGCAGTGGAACTCTCTGCCCCGGAGTGTGGTGGAGGCTCCTTCTTGGAAGCTTTTAAACAGAGGCTGGATGGCCATCTGCCAGGGGTGCTTTGAATGCAATATTCCTGCTTCTTGGCAGGGGGTTGGACTGGATGGCCCACGAGGTCTCTTCCAACTCTTTGATTCTGTGATTCTATGATTCTATATGAGCAAGACCAAAAGGAAAAGAGGAAATGGCACTTTGTCATTCTCACAGCTTGACCGTCGCCAAAAGTAAAGAAACTGTGATAATGAGAAATCTATTTTTAAAAGGTCATCTTAACCCTGGACTCTCAGGGACCGAAGTACATTCAGATTCAAAGGATTGTCAACCACTCTTGTAAATCAGGACTCTAGACCTTCCTGTCACTGTGAACGCTAGCCTACAGCACCTTGAAAATAAATAAGTCGAGAGTTTAGAAAATGAGAAGCACTCTAACAAAGGGAGGGAAGGAGGGAAGGAATCATAGAATCCTAGAATCCTAGAGTTGGAAGAGACTTCCTGGGCCATCCAGTCCAACCCCATTCTGCCAAGAAGCAGGAATATTGCATTCAAATCACCCCTGGCAGATAGCCATCCAGCCTCTGTTTAAAAGCTTCCAAAGAAGGAGCCTCCACCACACTCCGGGGCAGAGAGTTCCACTGCTGAACGGCTCTCACAGTAAGGAAGTTCTTCCTCATGTTCAGATGGAATCTCCTCTCTTGTAGTTTGAAGCCATTGTTCCGCATCGTAGTCTCCAAGGAAGCAGAAAACAAGCTTGCTCCCTCCTCCCTGTGACTTCCTCTCACATATTTATACATGGCTATCATATCTCCTCTCCAGCCTTCTCTTCTTCAGGCTAAACATGCCCAGCTCCTTAAGCCGCTCCTCATAGGGCTTGTTCTCCAGACCCTTGATCATTTTAGTCGCCCTCCTCTGGACACATTCCAGCTTAGAGTCAATCTCTCTTGAATTGTGGTGCCCAGAATTGGACACAATATTCCAGGTAAAGTGGTCTAACCAAAGCGGAATAGAGCATGGGGAGCATGACTTCCCTAGATCTAGACAGTAGGCTCCTCTTGATGCAGGCCAAAATCCCATTGGCCTTTTTTGGCACCACATCACATTCCTGGCTCATGTTTAACTTCCTGTCCACAAGGACTCCAAGGTCTTTTTCAGGAAGGAAGGAAGGATCGTATCAAAACAAAAGATGAATACGTTTGTGGTGTTGAATTGCAACCTGTGATTGTGTTTCAGGAACAGGGTACTTTGGATGAGGGGAGTGATGTAAATAAGGATCAAGAAGGCAATGGTTTGGTCAGTGATATTGATGCAGAGAATGACAGAGAGGCACCTGTTCAAAGTGTAGTTTCCCATGAGAATGTTCCTACAGAGCACAGGGATTATGATTTACTCCCTGAATTGCTCCCAGAGAGTTCCCAGGATTTGGGGCTTGAAAACAACTCGGCACCTGCAGAAACTAATGAGCATATAGATAGGTGGTCGGAAATTAGTCAAAACAGACAGGCCGAGCAATGCCTTCGGGGTTCTGCCAGGCTTCAACAGAAAAAGATAAGGGCCGTTCAAGGAAAGCGAAACCAGTTTCCGAGTGCTTCGAAAGGCTTAAAAGTTTCAACCCTGGAAAATACAGTCAGATGAAGCATCGTTTAGAATCTTGTCCTCGTCTTAGAGAAGCCTTGCTTTGAAGATTCATACTAAAGGATTTCTTGTTTCCTGGTTTGGTTTTTTGTCTCTTGTGACTATCTGCTCCTGCCTTGGATCAACGTTTCGTGGTTCTTTGGATTTTGTAGGTTAACTATAAATCCCAGGAACTACAACTCCCAAATTACAAAATCAGTTATCCCCCCCCCCCCCCCAAACTTCTCCAGTATACAAATTTGGGCATATCGCATATTTCAGTGGTTCTCAACCTTCCTATTGCCACAACCGCTTAATACAGTTCCTCATGTTATGGTGACCCCCCAACCATAAAATCATTTTCATTGCTACTTCATAACTGTCATTTTGCTACTGATATCAATTGTAATGTAAATATCTGATATATTTTCGTTTACTGGACCAAATTTGATTTTGTCATTTGGAAGTTGTAGTTGCTAGGATTTATAGTTCACCTACAATCGAAGACCATTCTGAACTCCACCGATGATGGCATTGAACCAAACTTGGCACACAAAACTCCCATGACCAACAGAAAACACTAGAAGGGTTTGGTGGACATTGACCTTGAGTTTGGGAGTTGTAGTTCACCTCCATCCAGAAAGCACTGTGGATGCAGACAATGATGGATCTGGACCAAACTTGCCACAGATACTTAATATGCCCTCATGTCGACACTGGTGGAGTTTGGGGAAGATAAACATTGACATTGTGAGTTGTAGTTACTGGGATGTGTGGTTCACCTACAATCGAAGAGCATTCCCAACCCCACCAATGACATAATTGGGCCAAACTTCCCACACACAAACCCCATGACCAACAGAAAATTCTGTGTTTTCTGATGGTCTTTGGCGACCCCTCTGACACCCCCTTGTGACCCCTCCAGGGGTCCCGACCCCCAGGTTGAGAAACACTGACATATTTGTATCAAATACATCCTGCATATCAGATATTTATATGATGATTCATAACAGTAGCAAAATGACAGTTGTGAAGTAGCAACAAAATAATGTTATGGTTGGGTGTCACCACAACATGAGGAACTGTATTAAGGGGTCGCGGCATTAGGAAGGTTGAGAAACACTGTCCTATTTATTTGTCGTGTCAGGGCAACCAGTCAATTATATTACATTTCTAACAGAACAAAGCAAACAAACAGACAAAATACAAAATTTGTGAGTTTGGTAGTTGATTAAATGTCCTTTGAGCAGTCTCTGGCCCCTTGGAGTGCTTCTGGTGTTGCTGCAAGAAGGTCCTCCATTGTGCATGTGGCAGGGCTCAGGTTGCATTGCAGCAGGTGGTCAGTGGTTTGCTCCTCTCCACACTCGCATGTCGAGGATTCCACTTTGTAGCCCCATTTCTGAAGGTTGGCTCTGCATCTCGTGGTTCCAGAGCGCAGTCTGTTCAGTGCCTTCCAAGTCGCCCAGTCTTCTGTGTGCCCAGGGGGGAGTCTCTCATTTGGTATCAGCCATTGGATTGAGGTTCTGGGTTTGAGCCTGCCACTTTTGGACTCTCGCTTGCTGAGGTGTTCCAGCGAGTGTCTCTGTAGATCTTAGAAAACTATTTCTAGATTTAAGTCATTGATGTGCTGGCTGATACCCAAACAGGGATGAGCTGGAGGTGTCTCTGCCTTGGTCCTTTCACTATTGGCTGCTACTTCCCGGCAGATGTCAGGTGGTGCAATACTGGCTAAGCAGTGTAATTTCTCCAGTGGTGTAGGGCGCAGACACCCTGTGATAATGCGGCATGTCTCATTAAGAGCCACATCCACTGTTTTAGTGTGGTGAGATGTGTTCCACATTGGGCATGCATACTCAGCAGCAGAGTAGCATAGCGCAAGGGCAGATGTCTTCACTGTGTCTGGTTGTGATCCCCAGGTTGTGCCAGTCAGCTTTCGTATGATATTGTTTCTAGCACCCACTTTTTGCTTGATGTTCAGGCAGTGCTTCTTGTAGGTCAGAGCACGGTCCAGAGTGACTTCCAGGTATTTGGGTGCGCTGCAATGCTCCAGTGGGATTCCTTCCCAGGTAATCCTCAGAGCTCGGGATGCTTGTCTGTTCTTAAGGTGAAAGGCACATGTCTGTGTTTTAGATGGATTAGGGATCAGCTGGTTTTCCCTGTAATAGGCAGTAAGAGCACCTAGAGCTTCAGAGAGCTTCTGTTCTACCATTTCAAAGCTCCCTGCTTGAGCAGTGATGGCACGATCATCAGCATAGATGAAGCTCTCTGTCCCTTCTGGCAGTGGCTGGTCATTTGAGTAAATGTTGAACATGGATGGGGCAAGCACGCTCCCCTGAGGCAGGCCGTTCTTCTGTTTCCGCCATCTGCTTCTCTGGCCCTGGAACTCAACAAAGAAGCTCCTGTTTTGTAGCAGGTTTCCTATGAGGCGGGTGAGGTGGTCGTCCTTTGTGATATTATACATTTTTCTCAGGAGGAGGTGGTGGTTCACAGTCTCATAGGCTGCTGACAGGTCTATGAAGACAGCTCTATGAACACTGTCCTAAACTACTATCCTTTTTTTCTTTTGCCCCTGAAGGCAGGACACTATTTTGTTGCTTTTTAATTGGAAATCACTATGCACAGTGAAATGCTATATTCAGACGTGGGGAGGACACACCTACCTACACAGTAGTCCCTCACCCCACATTTAATTAATAGACATGTAAGAGATGAGGAGAGCCCCCCGTGGTGCCCCTGAGTCTGCCCAACCTCCTTTAACTTAAGCACTCAGGTCATAGCTATCTCACCCGTGGCACCACATGAGAGGAAGGGCAGTCCATGGAAAGACCACAATCAGTTTCTTCATCAACGATGTATTAGTAGTCATATTATTTTAAGGATATAAATAACACTCCCCTTCACCAGGATAAACAGAAAAGGCCTAAATAAAAACACCAGTGATGACTTAGGTCTGGTTCTGCAGGCTCCCTGGGCTCAATTTTAAGTCAGGTTTTGTTTTGCATTTCTCAAGTTTGACTCAAAGCAGAACCTGGACTCGACCCAACAATGTACCCAATAGGGATGTGTGATCCATTTTTAAAAAATGGTTCAAAAGTCATTACAAAACTGGGGGATGCTGGCGCTTTGTTTCTAAAGTGTTTCTAAAGTATAGTTTGGTGAAAATGCATATTTTGTTATAGTAATTGCGGATTGGGGAAACTACTATCTCCCTCATTTTGAAAGCTATTGGAGTGAAAATTGCTACCATGGTAGAACACATTTACCACTCTTAGCCCACCAAATTTCAAAAGTTACACTTAGAATAATAGAATCCTAGAGTTGGAAGAGACCTCCTGGGCCATCCAATCCAACCCCATTCTGCCAAGAAGCAGGAAAATTGCCTTCAAAGCACCCCCGACAGATGGCCATCCAGCCTCTGTTTAAAAGTTTGCAAAGAAGGAGCCTCCACCACACTCCCTCATTTTGAAAGCTATTGGAGTGAAAATTGCTACAATGGTAGAACACATTTACCACTCTTAGCCCTCCAAATTTCCGAAAGTTATACTTAGAATCATAGAGTTGGAAGAGACCTCATGAGCCATCCAATCCAACCCCATTCTGCCAAGAAGCAGGAAAATTGCCTTCAAAGCACCCCCGACAGATGGCCATCCAGTCTCTGTTTAAAAGTTCGCAAAGAAGGGGCCTCCACCACACTCCCTCATTTTGAAAGCTATTGGGGTGAAAATTGCTACAATGGTAGAACACATTTACCACTCTTAGCCCACCAAATTTCCAAAAGTTGCACTTAGAATCATAGAATCATAGAGTTGGAAGAGACCTCATGATCCGTCCAATCCAGTGTATGCATTGTATGTAATGCCAGAAATACAGCTTATGATGTAACATTAGAAAATGTTGACCATTTCCACTCCCTTGGTAGCTACCTCTCCACCAAAGTCAACATTGACACTGAAATACAACACTGCCTGAGCTCTGCGAGTGCAGCTTTTTTCCTAATGAAGCAGAGAGTGTTTGACGATAGGACATCCGTAGGGAGACCAAGGGGCTTGTTTACAAAGCTATTGTACTCCCAACCCTGCTCTATACCTATGAAACATGGACTGTCTACAGACGTCACAAGCAATTCCTAGAATAATTCCATCAGTGTTGCCTCCAAAACATCTTGCAAAACTCCTGAGAAGACAAGCTGAAAAATGTCAGCGTGCTGGAAGACATCTGTAGGGATACCAAGTTTCTTGTTTATAAAGCTGTTGTCCTCCCAACCCTGCTATAAGCCTGCAAAACGTGAACTGTCTACAGACGTCACATGCAACTCCTGGAACGATTCCATCAGTGCTGCCTCTGGAAAATCCTGCCAATCTCTTGGGAAGACAAGCGGACAAACATCAGTGTGCTGGAAGAAGCAAAGACCACCAGCATTGAAGCGATGGTCCTCCGCCATCAACTCCGCTGGACCGGCCACGTTGTCCAGATGCCCGACCACCGTCTCCCAAAGCAGTTGCTCTACTCCAAACTCAAGAACGGAAACCGCAATGTTGGTGGACAGGAAAAGAGATTGAAAGATGGGCTCAAAGCCAACCTCAAAAACTCTGGCATAGACACTGAGAACTGGGAAGCCCTGGCGCTTGAGTGCTCCAGCTGGAGGTCAGCTGTGACCAGCAGTGCTGAAGAATTTAAAGAGGCACGAATGGAGGGTGAAAGAGAGAAACGTGCCAAGAGGAAGGTGTGTTAAGCCAACCCAACCGATGCCCTCAAAGCAGGAGAACATGCGAGTCAAGATGGCCATCCAACCCCTATTCTTGACTCGCATGTTCTCCTGCTTTGAGGGCATTGGTTGGGTTGAATCATAGAATCAAAGAGTTGGAAGAGACCTCATGGGCCATCCAGTCCAACCCCCAGCCAAGAAGCAGGAATATTGCATTCAAATCATCTAGTCCAACCCTAATCTGCCAAGAAGCAGGACAATCGCATTCAAAGAGGCTGGATGGCCATCTGTCAGGGGTGATTTGAATGCAATATTCCTGCTTCTTGGCAGAATGGGGTTGGACTGGATGGCCCATGAGGTCTCTTCCAACTCTTTGATTCTATGATTCTAGGGCTCCACAGTCACCTACGGACCCACCAGTACACTGATCTTGGAAGACTATCCTACTCAGACAATGAGGGATCACCTAAGTAAGTATGTAAGTAAGTGAGTAAGTATGCATTGTGTTGGGGGTAGAAATGTAACTCAGGCTTGGCACTCTGAGTTGAAGTAGCGCATGGAAGCAAGCAAGCAAGCAAGCAAGGCGGCCAATGGCATGCACAAAGGGACCCTGCGCCATGAGGTCATGGCATGACTGCATTTCTCTCCCAGCGCTTTTTCGTCTTCTCCCTGCTGCTTGCATTCATCCCCCTCTTTTCTTCTTGCTCGTACATGGCTTGGGAGGCTTTGATCTCGCCTTTTTGCTTGGCGTCCTTTCATCCACTTTGGCTTACTTTGTCTGTAACCTGACCCGCCGCCTTCCTTCCTAATCCCTTCTCCCCCCCACGATTGCTTTCAAGCTGTATCAACCGCTCTTTTCTTTCGTTCCCTCGCCCTTCTTTCATCTTCCTTTTGTACAAGTGTATACAAGGGCCGAAACAAAGAGACTACAGTGTTGAAACAACAGCTCCGAGAACCTTAGAAGTCTCTCTCTTGAAATGGAAGGGCTTTGCAGGAATGCCTTCATCGGCTGCTTTGACATCCTTCCCTTGGGATCAAGCCAAAGGAACAAGCAGAAAAAAATATGCTTCGAAAGAAACCCCGTGTTCGCACCAGACACCGAAGAATAGCAGCAATCATGGGAATGAAATGCTTCCAGTTCAGGTTATTTCGGCAATGTCGACTCAGGAAGTGCCTTTCCTCAAAGGCTTTGGAGGGGAAACTTCTGAATACATCTTGTGAACAAGTAACTCTGGTGTATTAACGTGTTCTCATAGGCTTTCATGGCTGGAATCACTGGGGGGCTCTGTTTTCCAGGCTATGTCGCCTTGTTCCAGAAGCATTCTCTCCTGACGTTTCACCCACATCTAAGGCAGGCATCTTCAGAGGTTGCGAAGTCTAGAAATAGACCTCTCAACCTCTGAGGATGCCTGTACTAAAGACAGGGCGGTAGCACAGCTAGTTAGTAGGCAACTGTGGACCTCACCGCTGCATTCGACGCCGTGGACCATGACTTGCTGATTCATCGACTGGCTATGTCTGGTGTATTATTATTATTATTATTATTATTATTATTATTATTATTAACTTTATTTGTACCCCACTAGCATCTCCCGAAGGACTCAATGCGGCTTACAAAGGCCAAGGCCTCAACTCACAATACAACAAGACAACACCTAAAGCAAATTAAAAACAGTTAAAGCAATATTAAACAACAAACAATAAACAATACATCAAGACACAATAAAACTTGGCCGGGCCAGAGTAATGGGTACAAGGTTAAAAGTGTGCTGATGTGACAGGTGATATGTAAGGCTTCTAGGGCAAGTGCAGTGTGCAGAGTGCAGCAATCTTAGTTCTAATAAAGTGCATCTGGGACTTGGTATTGGAGATTCCTATTCTGGAAAGGCACATCGGAACAGCCAGGTCTCCAAGTTCTTTCTAAAGATTGCCAATGTAGGGGCCTGTCTAAGATCTTTTGGGAGGGTGTTCCAGAGTCGGGGGGCCACCACAGAAAAGGCTCTGTCTCACGTCCCCACCAAACGCGCCTGTGACGCGGGCGGGATCACAAGCAGGGCCTCTCCGGATGAACGAAGGGAGCGCGTGGGTTCATAGACGGAGATGCGGTCACGCAGGTAGGCAGGTCCCAAACCGTTCAGGGCTTTGTAGGTGAGCACCTGCACCTTAAATTGGGCTCGGAAAATAAACGGCAACCAGTGGAGCTTCTTGAACAGGAGAGTTGACCTCTCTCTGTACGGAGCACCAGATAACAACCTGGCCACTGCCCGTTGGACCAGTTGTGCATCCCAGCCACATACACACATATACACTTATAGTACACATATAGTACACACATATACACATACACACATATAGCACCGGGACTGTGGCACAGCTGGCTGGGAGTCAGCTGCATTAAGATCACTATGAACCCAGATGGTGAAGCTGGGAGATGCCTGCTCGGACCCCTGGCCTTTGACCTGTGGGGTCCCGCAAGGCTCTATCTTGTCTCCCATGCTTTTTAACATCTACATGAAACCGCTGGGAGAGGTCATCCGGAGTTTTGGAGCTAGGAGCCACCTCTATGCAGATGACACACAACTCTACTACTCTTTTACACCCAATTCCAAGGAGGCCTCTCGGGTGCTGGACGAGTGCCTGGCCGCTGTGTCTATCTGGATGAGGAGGAACAAGCTGAAGATCAATCCCGACAAGACAGAGGTCCTCCTGGTCGATCATAAACCGGATCGGGGTATAGAGTGGCAACCTGTGTTGGACGGGGTTACACTCCCCCTGACGTTACAGGTCCGCAGTTTGGGAGTCCTCTTGGATTCATCACTTACACTTGAGGCTCAGGCGTCGGCGGTTTCTGGGAGGAAAGACACATTCAAAGCCCTCCTGGTCGATAACCATCTAAGCCTCTCCAGATCAGGAGAGTCTTCCAGACTCTGAGACAGCATATCCCACCGCTGAACAGCTCCTACCATCATCAATCTAAATAAAAATGTAATGTTCGTTTGTGGGATTAACAGAACTCAAAAACCACTGGACGAATTGACACCAAATTTGGACACAAGACTCCTAACAACCCAATATATGTCCTTCACTCAAAAAAATTGATTTTACCATTTGGGAGTTGCGGTTGCTGGGATTTATAGTTCACCTACAATCAAAGAGCATTCTGAACCCCACCAATGATGGAATTGAACCAGACTTGGCACACAGTTCTCCCATGACCAAGGGAAAATACTGGAAGGGTTTGGTGGACATTGACCTTGAGTTTGGGAGTTGTAGTTCACCTACATCAAGAGATCACTGTGGACTCAAACAATGATGGATCTGGACCAAACTCTACACGAATACTCAATATGCCCAAATGTGAACATTGGTGGAGTTTGGGGAAAATAGAATCTTGACATTTGGAGGTTGTAGTTGCTGGGATTTATAGTTCACCTACAATCACAGAGCATTCTGAACCCCACCAACAACAGAATTGGGTCAAGCCTCCCACACAGAACCCCCATGTGGGCCACAACAACGCGTGGTAGGGGACGGCTAATATATATATATATATATATATAGAGAGAGAGAGAGAGAGAGAGAGAGAYATATTAGCTCCATGTCAATTGAACTCCATTATAGTACAGCTGCAACAAGGGTTAGCTTCACATCTTTTGTAGCATCTCCAAATTGACTTAAATTCTGGGCCGAAACCCCTGGGAGGCATGCTGCAGTTTTACATGGTGCTCAACCCCCCCCCCCCCAAAGCCCAGTTCATGTCCTTTTTGTACATCTAGCAAATACCACCTTCTCTCAACCAATAGATGCCCTTTCTTTCCTCCAGCTGAAAAAAAATAGGTCACCTGAACATGTTTATCATGGCTCTGTGTTCAAGCTTGGATGAGTACGCTCAAAGGGAAAAGGGCAGCTGCTGCGCAGGTAGCTTAAGATAAAAAGTTCGCACACCTGGAGACCCACCTGTAGTCTCCAGTGCAGAGCCTGCCCGCTTGTCGCAATCCTTCTGTTCTGTCGCGCGCTGGGCCTGTAAAGAATTTCCTTTGGAACAGGACATGCAACCTTTGACCAGCGGGAAGCCAGGGGGCCCAAGGAGAAGTTCTCAGAGGTTTTCCACCACAAATGATCTTTAGATGGCTTGTGAAGTATAACTAAGTCTTTATTAATGAACAATCAAACAGAAACTTCTCTTGTCTTCAGTAAAGATAAACAAATGATTCCAGGCTTTTATGCAACTGGTGGCTTCCTAATCTTGCCCACGAAGGACAGGCAACTGTCTTCAATAACTACTTCTTTACTTTAAAGGAAAGTCCCCTTTTTAACTTCTCCCAGGCTGACTGTAATCTAACCCTTACTAATGTGGGCTCCGCTACCGGGTCGAACTGCTTCTCGAATGCCGAGTGGACCTACCAGTAAAGGCTTAGATGTTCTCCAGCTGGAGTTCTTTGGTCTTTATGTGCTGGTATGGCTGTACCAGGAGCTCCAAATTTATTTGCTTTGTATTAAATGTTTGTTTGCAGTCCCAGGTTTCAGGGACTCTGCAGATAGGTGGCTTCTTTGGTTGCAGTCATAGGGCAAGTCACCTGTCCATCATCGTTAAGTTTTGGTTCTGCCCCTTGCTCAGGGCAATTGGGAAGGGAAGGGAGCCATTTTTTAGTTAGTCTCAGCAAGGAAAGCTAATGTACAGGACGTGTGCAAGCTTCCCCTGTACAAAAGCTTCAACACTTAAGACCTTCCGGGGGAGAACAGTCTTAAGAGCATCCAAAGATTTCCAGGGAAGCAGTCCTAAAGCTTTGAGGAATTTCGGAGGGTGATTAGATATCCTTGTTTGTTTCCTCTCTGTTGTTGTGCTGTTGTAATTTTAGAGTTTTTTAATACTGGTAGCCAGATTTTGTTCATTTTCATGGTTTCCTCCTTTCTGTTGAAATTGTCCACATGCTTCTTGTGGATGTCAGTGGCTTCTCTGTGTAGTCTGACATGGTGGTTGTGAGAGTGGTCCAGCATTTCTGTGTTCTCAAATAATATGCTGTGTCCAGGTTGGTTCATCAGGTGCTCTGCTATGGCTGACTTCCCTGGTTGAAGTAGTCTGCAGTGCCTTTCATGTTCCTTGATTCGTGTTTGGGCAATGCTGCGTTTGGTGGTCCCTATGTAGACTTGTCCACAGCTGCATGGTACATGGTAGACTCCTGCAGAGGTGAGAGGATCCCTCTTGTCCTTTGCTGAACGTAGCATTTGTTGGATTTTCTTGGTGGGTCTGGAGATAGTTTGTATGTTGTGTTTCCTCATCAGCTTCCCTATGCGATCAGTGGTTCCCTTGATGTATGGCAGGAACACTTTTCCTCTGGGTGGATCTTCTTGACTCTCGTGGCTTCTTCTCGGTTGTCTTGCAGCTCTTCTGATGTCTGAGGTGGAGTCTCCATTGGCCTGGAGAGCCCAGTTGAGGTGGTTCAGTCCATCTTGGAGGAGGTGGGCTGCGCAGATTCTTTTTGCACGGTCTGCCAAGGCTTTAATTGTGTTTCTTTTTTTACTTGGGTGATGGTTGGAGTTTCTATGTAGATATCTATCCGTGTGTGTGGGTTTTCTGTAAACGGTGTCACCCAATTGTTGATCTGGTTTGCAGATGACTAGGACATCTAGAAAAGTCAGTCTTCCTTCATTTTCTTTTTCTCTAAAATTACAACAGCACAACAACAGAGAGGAAACAAACAAGGACATCTAATCACCTCTCAACAAAAGTTTGCCCTAGGCACTGTCAGGCCATTATATGCTAATCAAGGTGGTCAGTTGAAACATTCACACCTAGCTCCAGCAGACAAGAGTCCTTTGTCCCACCCTGGTCATTCCACAGATATATAAACCCATTTTCCTAGTTCCAACAGACCTCACTACCTCTGTGGATGCTTGCCATAGATGCAGGCGACTTCATAATTGTAATTTTGCTACTGTTGTCCCGTGATATGAGATTAGGTCTCTGGTTGGAGAGAGCTAAGGAAACGTTAATAGGGCATTCTCTCCTGACGTTTCGCCTGCATCTATGGCAAGCATCCTCAGAGGTAGTGAGGTCCTCACTATCTCTGAGGATGCTTGCCATAGATACAGGCGAAATGTCAGGAGAGAATGCCTCTAGACCATGGCCATATAGCCCGAAAAAAACTACAACTCAGTGATTCCGGCCATGAAAGCCTTTGACAATACACCACCAAGATCCTACACTTGGAGGACAATCTTACGTGGACAACGAGGGATTGCCTAATGCTACATAGACATACCTGCTGTCTTTAACGGAGAGACAACAAGAAGCTGCAAAGAGAATGTGAAACGAGTGGGGCCAAGTTAACCTCACCCAGCAACTCCCCTCAGCCTCTCTCCTTTGCCAGCTTGGCCATGTAGACGCTTCCCAGCTCAACTGCAGGCCACTAGTCACGTCTCAGCCAACAGCCCCCATCCGCCTCAATGGGCCAAGTGTCTGGGTTGGCCAACATGGCTACCATCCCCTGCCAGTTGGCACCAAGATTGCCGTGTTGTGCTTCCTTATTTTATTTAGCCAGCAAACCACATCCATCACCACAGGCACCCACCTCTGGTCATTTCCTGTTGTCCTGAAAGAGGTTGAGAGCCCAGGGTTGTCCGGGGTAAAAAGTTGGCCTTCTGTGTTTGTTCGGCTCCTTCCTTCCCGCCAGCCATTGATTCTCCCTATAAATATGGGCAGGGATGGGAAGGGGTTGCTAACAAAAGAGACCAGTCAGCAACAGACTGGGCTCTCTTTCAATGGCCTGCCATGCCAAGGGCTCCAGCCAACCTTCCGGTAGAATCAGGGAAAGTCAACAGTGGCCACCAGAGAATAAAGACGGCACTCTCTGTTGTCTCCAGTGCCACGGAGGAGACAGTATGTTGTGTCTGGAAGGGACAGACAATGCCTCGAGCTGTTTAAGCTTCCTCTACACCTTGGTTAGACAACTCCTGGAATAGTGTGTCCAATTCTGGGCACCACAATTGAAGACAGATAGCACTCTCCTAGATGAAGAAGGTATCAGAGAAGTTGAGAGGGTCCAACATGGAAGCCACTACTCATAGTTTATCCATGGGATATCAAAGACATAAGGAAGGCTGAGCGAAGGCAGATCTGGGTTGTTGTAGGTTTTTTCGGGCTATATGGCTATGGTCTAGAGGCATTATCTCCTGACGTTTCGCCTGCATCTCTGGCAAGCGTCCTCAGAGGTAGTGAGGTCTGTTGGAACTAGGAAAAAGGGTTTATATATCTGTGGAATGACCAGGGTGGGACAAAGGACTCTTGTCTGCTGGAGCTGATGCGGAGCATCTTTTTTCCCCCCCCCCTCGAGTATTTGTAGTTCGCCAAGGGCCGGACAATGGATTCTGTTGCTTCCTGACCCAGCACACATAACTGGGTTCCTGTTTCTTCTTTGTGAATTCTCTGGCTTGTGCACTGGACCCTGGCCCTTGATCAGGGAAATGTAGTTTTCCGAAGGACATTGCCCCACACCCCTCCGCCTGGAAGTCCCCTTACAGATTCTTTTGCCTTTACTTATTGACTTGATGCCCCATCGTCTTGGACCTCCTCCACGGACTCCGAACCAGGCCCCTGGGCAGGAACAGCCTCCGCCTGCGTGTGCACCTTCGCCAAGGAGATCATAATTCTGGCAGAAATGAAATGTATGAAATGTATGAAGCATGAGAAAATGTTTATAATTGATATCTATCACATAAGATGCACCCTGACTCTCTCCCCCTCCCACCTTTCCTCCCTCTGAACCTTGCCCCAGAAAAGAATGTGACCTGAGGTTATTGTCAGGAGGAAACCTCATTTCCTCAAAAGTAAATTCATTCATATTAACATTTTGCATGGGCCGGGGTTGATCCTATCTCCGGGCACATTTTCAGAGTTCAGACAATGGGCCAGAGATAAGTCAACCGAAACCTGGAAAGAAGGATTGATTAACCCAACCCATGGTATTTGTGTAAGCTCCTTTGTGATTAAGGGTCCCCTTGTCCACAGAGTTTGAGATCCGAATACCACCAATAGCCCCTTTTCATGCCTATACACATCTGTAATCAGAAATCAGGAAATCCTTTGTTTCTTCCGTCTGCCACCCCACAGCTTAGAACAAAAGTTCTCAATCGGCTGGCGGACACCTCCCAGGCACTCCGCCCCCTATGAGCTGTCAAACCAGGTCCCACCTCCTGGTCGCTGATTGGACCATCCTCAGAAGCGCTAGAAAGGCTCCGATTGGCCCCCTGGAGGCAACAGCGCCCGGCGATTGGAGGGAAGGCGGGACATACGGCCCGGCCTCCTCCCAGCTGTTCCAGGGACAGCCAATCAGGACGAAGCCAGCTGACGGAGGGTGGGCGGGATTTTCAAACTGTTTTTCCTTTGTTCTGACAATATAAAAATGCCTGTAACTCCTATGAATGTATGCTTATGGTGGAAATATCCCTGTAACGCATCCTTTTCAGCTGAATCGCAGAAATAAACGCTTCGGTCGCTGGTACCTCTTCAGCCTCTGGTGAGATTGATTGCTAATACTTCGCGCTTTGGATTGGCTCCTGCTGGCCGCTCACCAAGGTCAGGGACCCCTTTAGCGGTCTCCAGGGATCTCCTTCACTGGGAGAAGCCCCCCAAAAGAGCTCGATATCAGAGCTAGGTGTGAATGTTTCAACTGACCACCTTGATTAGCATACAATGGCCTGACTATGCCTGGAGCAAACTTTTGTTGAGAGGTGATTAGATGTCCTTGTTTGTTTCCTCTCTGTTGTTGTGCTGTTGCAATTTTAGAGTTTTTTTTAATACTGGTAGCCAGATTTTGTTCATTTTCATGGTTTCCTCCTTTCTGTTGAAATTGTCCACATGCTTCTTGTAGATTTCAATGGCTTCTCTGTGTAGTCTGACATGGTGGTTGTGAGAGTGGTCCAGCATTTCTGTCCAGGTTGGTTCCTCAGGTGCTCTGCTATGGCTGACTTCTCTGGTTGAAGGAGTCTGCCGTGCCTTTCATGTTCCTTGATTCGTGTTTGGGCAATGCTGCTGCGTTTGGTGGTCCCTATGTAGACTTGTCCACAGCTGCATGGTACATGGTAGACTCCTGCAGAGGTGAGAGGATCCCTCTTGTCCTTTGCTGAACGGAGCATTTGTTGGATTTTCTTGGTGGGTCTGGAGATAGTTTGTATGTTGTGTTTCCTCCTCAGCTTCCCTCTGCGGTCAGTGGTTCCCTTGATGTCTGGCAAGAACACTTTTCCTCTGGGTGGGTCTTCATCTTGACTCTCGTGGCTTCTTCTTGGTTGTCTTGCCGCTCTTCTGATGTCTGAGGTGGAGTCTCCCTTGGCCTGGAGAGCCCAGTTTATTTATTTATTTATTTATTTACTCCATTTGTATACCGCATTTATCAGCCTGGAGCGGCGACTCAATGCGGTTTACAGTAAAAATAAACAGTGAACAATAAATAAGACGCACATCGACAAACAATACACATAATCATCAACGCCTACTTAGAATCAGATCCCGTTCTCATAGTCCTTAATTCAATCCTTGTTCAATGCCGTCATTATTGGGTGGTTGTTACTGCATAGCTAACCGAATGCCTGCTCATAGAGCCACGTCTTAACCCTCCTTCGAAACACCAGCAACGAAGGGGCCTGCCTGATGTCCACTGGTAACGCATTCCATAGCCGAGGGGCCACTACCGAGAAGGCCCTGTCTCTCGTGCCCGCCACTGTGACGCTGGCGGGACCGAGAGCAGGGCCTCCCCGGACGATCTTAACATCCTCGCCGGTTCATAGGCGGAGATGCGTTCGGAGAGGTAAGTGGGGCCGAACCGTGTAGGGCTTTATAGGCTAAAGCCAGCACCTTGAATTGTGCTCGGTAGCAAATTGGCAGCCAGTGGAGCTGGCTCAACAGGGGGGTGGTATGCTCCCTGAGTGCCGCTCCCGTTAGCAACCTGGCTGCCGAGCGCTGGACCATCTGAAGCTTCCGGGCAGTCTTTAAGGGCAACCCCATGTAGAGCGCGTTGCAGTAATCTATACGGGATGTGACAAGAGCGTGGACTACCGTGGCCAAGTCCGACCTCCCAAGATACGGGCGCAGCTGGCGCACAAGCCGAAGCTGTGCAAATGCTCCTCTGGAAACCGCCGAAACTTGGGGTTCCAAGGTTAGCGAAGAATCCAGAGTCACACCCAAGCTGCGAACCTGCGTCTTCAGGGGGAGTGCGACCCCGTCCAACACAGGCTGTAACCCTATACCCTGTTCGGCCTTCCGACTGACCAGGAGTACCTCTGTCTTGTCTGGATTCATTTTCAATTTGTTAGCCCTCATCCAGACGACACAGCGGCCAAGCACCGGTTCAGGACCTGGACAGCCTCCTTAGTAGTGGGTGGAAAGGAGTGACAGAGTTGGACGTCATCTGCGTACAGATAACACCGCACCCCGAAACTCCGGATGATCTCTCCCAACGGCTTCATGTAGATGTTAAATAACATGGGGAACAATATTGAACCCTGCGGGACCCCACAAGTCAATGGTTGTGAGGACGAGCAGTTGTCCCCCAGTAACACCTTCTGGGAACGATCCTCTAGGAAGGACCTGAGCCACTGTAAAACAGTGCCTCCCAGGCCCATTCCCGCAAGGCGTCCCAGAAGGATACCGTGGTCGACGGTATCGAAGGCCGCTGAGAGATCCAGCAGAACTAACAGGGACACACTCCCCCTGTCAAGCTCACGCCGGAGATCATCCACTAAGGCGACCAAGGCTGTCTCGGTACCATGCCCCGGCCTAAAGCCAGACTGTGCCGGATCCAGATAATCAGTGTCTACCAAGAATGCTTGGAGTTGTGAGGCCACCACACGTTCCAGGACTTTGCCCAAAAGGGGAAGATTGGAAACTGGCCAAAAGTTGTCAAATTTAGTGGGGTCCAGTGATGGTTTCTTCAACAGCGGTTTTATTATAGCTTGTTTTAAGCTGGCTGGAATTTTGCCTTCCCGAAGGGAGGCATTAACCACCACCTTCACCCACTCGGCCAATCCCCCTCTGGCCTCTTTTAGAAGCCAGGATGGGCAGGGGTCTAGGATGCATGTGGTTGCTCTCATCCCTCCAAGCACCTCGTCCACATCCTCAGGTTTCACAAATTGAAACGAATCCATCAAAATCGGACAGACAGGTGTTCTCGTCACATTCTCAGAGTTGAGGTGGTTCAGTTCATCTTGGAGGAGGAGGTGGGCTTCGCAGATTCTTTTTGCACAGTCTGCCAAGGCTTTAATGGGGCTTCTTTTTTGACTTGAGTGATGGTTAGAGTTTTTATGTAGATATCTATCTGTGTGTGTGTGGGTTTTCTGTAAATGGTGTGACCCAATAGTTGATCTGGTTCGTGGATGACTAGTACAGATCGATGCTTTTGAACTGTGATGTTGGAGGAAAATGCTGAGAGTGCCTTGGACCGCAAGAAGATCCAACCAGTCCATACTCCAGGAAATAAAGTCCGACTACTCATTGGAGGGAAGGCTATTAGAGGCAAAGATGAAGTCCTTTGGCCACATTATGAGAAGACAGGAAAGCTTGGAGAAGATAATGATGCTGGGGGAAATGGAAGGAAAAAGGAAGAGGGGCCGACCAAGGGCAAGATGGATGGATATATCCTTGAAGTGACTGGCTTGACCTTGAAGGAACTGGGGGTGGTGACAGCCGACAGGGAGCTCTAGCGTGGGATGGTCCATGAATCATAGAATCCTAGAATCAAAGAGTTGGAAGAGACCTCCTGGGCCATCCAGTCCAACCCCATTCTGCCAAGAAGCAGGAATATTGCATTCAAATCACCCCTGACAGATGGCCATCCAGCCTCTGTTTAAAAGCTTCCAAAGAAGGAGCTTCCACCACACTCCGGGGCAGAGAGTTCCACTGCTGAATGGCTCTCACAGTCAGGGAGTTCTTCCTCATGTTCAGATGGAATCTCCTCTCTTGTAGTTTGAAGCCATTGTTCCGCGTCCTAGTCTCCAGGGAAGCAGAAAACAAGCTTGCTCCCTCCTCCCTGTGGCTTCCTCTCACATCATTATATATGGCTATCATATCTTCTCTTCTTCAGGCTAAAGAAGCCTTCTTCAGGCTTCTCCTCATAGGGCTTGTTCTCCAGACCCTTGATCATTTTAGTTACCCTCCTCTGGACACATTCCAGCTGAGAGTCAACCTATCCCTTCCATTGTGGTGCTCAGAATGGGACATAGTGTGATTCCAGGTGTGGTCTAACCAAAACAGAATAGAGCATGGGAAGCATGACTTCCCTGGATCTAGGCACTAGGCTCCTATGGATGCAGGCCAAAATCCCATTGGCTTTTTTCCCCACCGCATCACATTGTTGGATCATGTTTAACTTGTTGTCCACGAGGACTCCAAGATCTTTTTAATATATGTCCTGCTCTCGAGCCAGGCATCGTCCCCCATTCTGTCTCTTTGCATTTTTTTCTGCCTAAGTGGAGTGTCTTGCATTTGTCCCTGTTGAACTTCACTTTGTTAGTTTTGGCCAAACCTCTCTCTAATCTGTTCAGATCATTTTGAGTTCTGCCCCTGTCTTCTGGAGTATTGGCTCTCCCAGTTTGGTGTTGTCTGCAAACTTGAGGATCATGCCTTCTAACCCTTCTTCTAATTCATTTACAAAGATTTCTGCTGTGTCACCCCATTCTTAACTAGGAGTCATTTGTAATTCGAATGTTTGTAACTTGGAGGCTGCCTGTATATGGAAAGGTGGAGAGTGCTTCTTCTGCCTCAGAAAGCTATACATCTCGAGCTGCCTTTGCATTCACATGTAAGGACGTGATCCCTAAAATAACTGAATCCTAACCTTATCCCAGACTCACAGGCCGGGTTTCCAGCGACCACTTATGCTCCCTGCAGACATCTTTCCTGGGGCAGAGAAGTGATTCATTACAAAAATCTCCTGTAATTATTTCCCCTCTACAGAGGCATAATTCAGTGGCACTTTTATTGCACTTGTAATGATGAACAACTGGACTCCCTTCATTAGTTTATAGTTCCTGTGTGTGTGTGGCCTCTCTACTGAGGGTCATTGTGGTCTTTGAGAAGATGAGGGTTGGGATGTCCATACCAGAAAAAATGAAATGCAAAGATACAAAATGGGGGACGATGCCTGGCTTGAGAGCAGTACGTGTGAAAAAGATCTTGGAGTCCTCGTGGACAACAAGTTAAACATGAGCCAGGAATGTGATGTGGTGGCAAAAAAAGCCAATGGGATTTTGGCCTGCATCAAGAGGAGCCTAGTGTCTAGATCTAAGGAAGTAATGCTCCCCATGCTCTATTCTGCTTTGGTTAGACCACACCTGGAATATTGTGTCCAATTCTGGGCACCACAATTCAAGAGAGATATTGACAAGCTGGAATGTGTCCAGAGGAGGGCGATTAAAATGATAAAGGGTCTGGAGAACAAGCCCTATGAGGAGCGGCTTAAGGAGCTGGGCATGTTTAGCCTGAAGAAGAGAAGGCTGAGAGGAGATATGATAGCCATGTATAAATATGTGAGAGGAAGCCACAGGGAGGAGGGAGCAAGCTTGTTTTCTGCTTCCTTGGAGACTTGGACGCGGAACAATGGCTTCAAACTACAAGAGAGGAGATTCCATCTGAACACAAGGAAGAACTTCCTGACTGTGAGAGCCGTTCAGCAGTGGAACTCTCTGCCCCGGAGTGTGGTGGAGGCTCCTTCTTTGGAAGCTTTTAAACAGAGGCTGGATGGCCATCTGTCGGGGTGCTTTGAATGCAATATTCCTGCTTCTTGGCAGAATGGGGTTGGACTGGATGGCCCATGAGGTCTCTTCCAACTCTTTGATTCTATGATTCTATGATTCTATGAGTCACCCCACCCCAAACATCAGGGGTTCAAAGTGTACTTGAAAGGGGACTTATTGGTTAGTGAACTAGATCACTAACTAATGACCACAAACTTTTGCTAACCCCTTGATTTTTGGCCCTGAGAAGCCCACCCTCCACTCAACAAGCCCCATTGGGCATCATCCACCATTGCTGCTCCAGTGTGCTGTATCCCACAGGCCAGAACATTGTAATATTCTGGCTTTTTAAAAATACATAATCATTAGGGCTGGGCGGTTTCGTTTCGTAATTTCATAATTCGTTAAAAATTCATTATTTTTTTTTATAACGAAGCGATATTGAACCATTCAGGAGCAACTAAAAAACAAAACGAATTTTTCCAATTCATTTCGTAATTGTTTCGGAATTGATTCGTTATTGATTCGTTATTGATTCGTAAATGTTTCGTTATTATTTCCGCATGTCTGGTGCAAGTTTTAGAGTTGCTGTTTGTTTTCTCAGTGAAAAAAAATATAATTATCACATCAACAGTCAACAACAGAGGGAGAGGGAAGCTTCAGAAGTTTTTTTAGCGTATTGCGCAATCGCGGCCGCCATTAACGAATCGATTCGTAATCGATTCGTAATTGTTTCGTAATTGTTTTATGATTTCCGAAATTTCGTAAATATCGAACTTTTTTTAAGGAAAATTTCGGAATTCTTTTAAATAACGAAACGCAAAAAAAACCTAAAAACGAATCGAGTTTAGAAACAAATTTTTCCGTGTTTGGACAGCCCTAATAATCATCATCAACAACAACAAAAACAACAACAATAATAAACCTTTATTTATACCCCACTACCATCTCCCGCAGGACTCGGTGCGGCTTACAAGAGGCCGAGCCCAAATACATCAGAAACAAAAAACAACAACAACAACACAACAATAAATAACTCATAGCAAAGCAAAACAATAACAAAAATCACGACACATTTAAAAACCTGTGGCAGGGCCAAATGTAATGGCTAAATTTAGGCATGTTCAAGAGAAATAGGATGGATATTTTAGGGATAAGTGGGCGTGCAGACAATTCTAAATCTCTCGTAAAGTGCATTTGGGACAAGTTGCTTGGGATACCTTAATATGGGAAGGCACACTGGAACATACATACATGTTTTCAAGCTCCTTCTAAAGACTGCCAATGTTGCCTGATGTCCTTGGGGGTGGAGTTCCAGAGTCGTGGGGACACCACCGAGAAGGCCTGGTCCCGCATTCCCACCAATCGCGCTTGCGATGCAAGTGGGATCGTGAGCAGGGCCACTCCAGATGAACGAAGAGATCGTGTGGGTTCGTATACGGAAATGCGGTCACGCAGGTAGGAGGGTCCCAAACCGTTTAGGGCTTTGTAGGTAAGCACCTGCACCTTGAATTGGGACCGGAAAATGAACGGCAGCCAATGGAGCTCCTTAAACAGGAGGGTTGACCTCTCCCTGTAAGGAGCACCAGTTAATCATAGCCTAATTTCTCTGTTCATCCCACATAGGGCAAGGGCACTGAATCCACTGGATTCACCTACTTGTTGACTCACCATCCAAAAACTGATTCAATGCACCAACAATGCTCTAGAGTAGTACGTGTGAAAAAGATCTTGGAGTCCTCATGGACAAGTTAAACATGAGTCAACAATGTGATGAGGTGGCAAAAAAAGCCAATGGGATTTTGGCCTGCATCAAGAGGAGCCTAGTGCCTAGATCCAGGGAAGTCATGCTCCCCAAGCTCTACTCTGCCTTGGTCAGACCACACCCGGAATCACACTGTGTCCAATTCTGGGCACCACAATTGAAGGGAGATGTTGACAAGCTGGAATGTGTCCCGAGGAGGGCGACTGAAATGATCAAGGGTCTGGAGAACAAGCCCTATGAGGAGTGGCTTAAAGAGCTGGGCATGTTTAGCCTGAAGCAGATAAGGCTGAGAGGAGACATGATGAGTGCCATGGATCAAGATGTGAGAGGAAGTCATTGGCAAGAGGAAACGAACTTATTTTCTGTTGCTCTGGAGGCTATGACGCAATGGAGCAATGGCTTCAAACTACAGGAGAGGAGATTCCACCTGAATATTAGGAAGAGCTTCCTGAGTGTGAGAGCCGTTCAGTAGTGGAACTCTCTGCCCTGGAGTGTGGTGGAGGCTCCTTCTTTGGAAGCTTTTAAACAGAGGCTGGATGGCCATCTGTCAGGGGTGATTTGAATGCAATATTCCTGCTTCTTGGCAGAATGGGGTTGGACTGGATGGCCAATGAGGTCTCTTCCAACTCTCTGATTCTATGATCTGTTTGGGTTGCTCTGAATGCGATTATCCTGCTTCTTGGCAGAATGGGGTTGGACTGGATGGCTCACGAGGTCTATTCCAGCTCTATGATTCTATGATTCATCCATCCAAGAAATACCTGTATAATTTCCTGCTGCTCTCAGACAACATGGAATTGGTTGTGCTTTGAGTCTGATAGGCATACAAGATGGGTTTGGGGAGGGATTTTGGACCATTAAAAAATAGAATCATAAGCTTGCGCCCTCCTCCCTAGGACTTCCCCTCACATATTTATGGATGAGCTCCAAGGATGAGCTCCAAAGACATCATCTGCAAAGTCCTCCTGAAGACACCTGACTACCTTCTTCCCATGCAGCTGATGTCTGGTGACATAGATTGAGAAGCAGGGGTACAACTGAGGCAACAGCGTCACAATCATGACTATGTATTGTTGAAGGCTTTCATGGCTGGAATCACTGGGTTGTTGTAGGTTTTTTCGGGCTATATGGCCATGTTCTGGAGGCATTCTCTCCTGACGTTTCGCCTGCATCTATGGCAAGCATCCTCAGAGGTTGTGAGGTCTGTTGGAACTAGGAAAATGGGTTTATATATCTGTGGAATGACCAAGGTGGGACAAAGAACTCTTGTCTGTTGGAGCTAGGTGTGAATGTTTCAACTGACCACCTTGATTAGCATTTGATGGCCTGGGGCAATCTTTTGTTGAGAGGTGATTAGATGTCCTTGATTGTTTCCTCTGTTGTTTTGCTGTTGTAATTTTAGAGTTTTTTAATACTGGTAGCCAGATTTTGTTGATTTTCATGGTTTCCTCCTTTCTGTTGAAATTGTCCACATGCTTGTGGATTTCAATGGCTTCTCTGTGTAGTCTGACATGGTGGTTGTGAGAGTGGTCCAGCATTTCTGTGTTCTCAAATAAAATGCTGTGTCCAGGTTGGTTCAGCTGGACACATGCTGGACAAATTAAAAAATCTAAAATTACAACAGCAACATCAGAGAGGAAACAAACAAGGTCATCTAATCATCTCTCAACAAAAGATTGCTCCAGGCACTGCCAGGCCATCCAATGCTAACCAAGGTGTTCAGTTGAAACATTCACACCTAGCTCCAGCAGACAAGAGTCCTTTGTCCCACCCTGGTCATTCCACAGATATAAAAACCCTTTTTTCTAGTTCCAACAGACCTCACTACCTTGCCATAGATGCATTCGAAACGTCAGGAGAGAATGCCTCTAGACCATGGCCATATAGCCCGAAAAAACCTACAACAACACAATCATGACTGTTGCAGCACGTCTACTGTCAAGAAGATGGTTGGAGGCATCTTGCTCCCTGCTTTCCAAAATCAAGCATATGACCATGTTTGGGGAGATGTCATGCTTATAAGGTGGGTTGGGTTGATGGGCAGCAATGAGGGACATAGCAATGGAGACTTCACTACCATTCTCATTGCAGGATCTCAGCCTTTACAAAATGCAGAAACTTTGGGCTGTTTCGGAAATGCAACTTGTTTGTTTTGAACGATATCTTTCCAAGTGCCGATCTCTCCACAGAGACACCTGGGAAATCGGAGGTCTGGAAGAGAGGGACACACACGCAAGCGCACACACATTCAACCCCCACAAGCCCTCAAACGTGGTATCTGAATTGATGCTGCTGTCCAAAGCTATGGAGGCTGTTAATCATTTCTCTGCCAGACATTCTGAACTCTGCAGACCTCGCCTGAGGCATCATTCCTGAAAGAAAACCAGTCTGCGGCTGAAGATTGATCGGAGAGATGTAGACAATCCATTCACCTTCATGCAAAGCTGTTTCCACCTTTCAAGGATGCCAGCTACTCATCCTGTGTCTTCTTTGTTTTTTTTTTAAAGGAAGTATTGAAATAATTACTCTCTTTTTGTTCCTTGGAGAGTCTAAATACGCCTCCTACGTGCACATCAGCAAATCAATGATGAGTGGCATCGGAATAGCATTTGTCAAGGTGCCTGGAATACTTACTTTTGGTGTGAGCAACTCAATAGGACAGGAGCAGGATTCAAAACGATCTTGACAGATTAGAGAGATGATGGACCAAAACTAACAAAATGAAGTTCAACAGGGACAAATGCAAGATACTCCACTTAGGCAGGAAAAACAAAATGCAAAGAGACAGAATGGGGAACAATGAGGCCTGACTCGAGAGCAGGACGTGTGAAAAAGATCTTGGAACATGAGCCAGGAATGTGATGTGGTGGCAAAAAAAAAAAAGCCAATGGGATTTTGGCCTGAATCAATAGGAGCCTAGATCTAGATCCAGGGAAGTCATGCTCCCCATGCTCTATTCTGCTTTGGTTAGACCACACCTGGAATATTGTCCAATTCTGGGCACCACAATTCAAGAGAGATATTGACAAGCTGGAATGTGTCCAGAGGAGGGCGACTAAAATGATCAAGGGTCTGGAGAACAAGCTTTATGAGGAGCGGCTTTAGGAGCTGGGCATGTTTAGCCTGAAAAAGAGAAGGCTGAGAGGAGATATGATAGCCATGTATAAATATGTGAGAGGAAGTCACAGGGAGGAGGGAGCAAGCTTGTTTTCTGCTTCCCTGGAGACTGGAACACGGAACAATGGCTTCAAACTACAAGAGAGGAGATTCCATTCTCCTGACGTTTTGCCTGCATCTATGGTCACTTCCACAGATATATAAACCTTGTCCTAATTCCAACAGACCTCTGAGGATGCTTGCCATAGATGCAGGCGAAACGTCAGGAAAAATGCCTCTAGAACATGGCCCTATAGCCCGAAAAAACCCACAAGAACCTAGTGATTCCAGCCATGAGGGAGCAAGCTTCCTTTCTGCTTCCCTGGAGACTAGGACGCGGAACAATGGCTTCAACTACAAGAGAGGAGATTCCATCTGAACATGAGGAAGAACTTCCTGACTGTGAGAGCCGTTCAGCAGTGGAACTCTCTGCCCCGGAGTGTGGTGGAGGCTCCTTCTTTGGAAGCTTTTAAACAGAGGCTGGATGGCCATCTGTCAGGGGTGATTTGAATGCAATATTCCTGCTTCTTGGCAGAATGGGGTTGGACTGGATGAAGGCCCAGGAGGTTTCTTCCAACTCTTTGATTCTATGATTCTGATTATTCATCTTTGCATCCAAGGATGGAATAATCAAGGATTTGCGTTCTGGCTATACACACACTCCCTCATCTCTCTCCCTCTCAGTCTTTCCTTTTCAATCCTCCTCTCTCTCTAAATATTGAGGAAGGTTGGATGCTCGCCCAAGATCTATTCAGGCTCAGCAAGAGCGGTGTGTTTCTGAACAAGGGCGCATGGAAGAAGAGCCATGCCTTGTGCCAGTGGAAGGCGAAGGACTCAAAGAGAGGCCTTGTGGAAGCGTGCAGTCTCATCTTCAGGATTTCCTAACTTCTGCCTTCCAAGCCAGTCCAAGCATTACTCAGCGGCAAGGAGCTCTCCTGACCTCACGCAAGGATTCCTTGTTGGTATCGAGCTGTTTGAGCCGTGGAGCATGACCAAAGAGCTCCCCTTGTGCTCTCAAAGGAAGAGATGAGAATCCCCAGGAAGAGCAGAAGTTATTCTTGGTCCGTCTACTCCACAGCGCTGTTTATTTGTTGGACGGGAGCCTCGCTGCTGGCCAAGCATTGGTGAACTTTCCATGCTCTTTCTCCTCGACAAACCTCTCTGTCTTTTGGAGAAGAAAACTCCCTCTCATACTTTCCTTTCCTTTTGAGGAAAGTGACTCAGTGTGGGTTTTGAAGTAAAACACGGGGAGTTGGGTTTAGAGAGAGGTGCTGAATTCACAGGCTTGTCCATTGAGGGAATGAAGGTGACACCCAGCTACGTGGAAACCTTGGACGGAGAAGAAACGTTGGTGTGTGCCACACATGTACACGCACATGCGGGACAGCTTCCACGGAGAAAATCATACATGTCACGATTTAATATGATGTGTGGGAATGAATGGAGACACCAATATAATATTAAGGCCTACAATGACTCACTACTTCCTTGTTGTTGTTGTTCATTCGTTCAGTTGTCTCCGACTCTTCATGACCTCATGGACCAGCCCACGCCAGAGCTCCCTGTCGGCCGTCACCACCCCCAGGGTCTCCTTCAAGGTCAGTCCAGTCACTTCAAGGATGCCATCCATCCATCTTGCCTTTGGTCGCCCCCTCTTCCTTTTGCCTTCCACTTTCCGCAGCATGATTGTCTTCTCTAGGCTTTGCTGTCTCCTCATGATGTGGCCAAAGGACTTCAACTTTGTCTCTACTTGCTTGCTGGACTGTTATTAAAAGTTGCTAATAAGAACTGAAAAGTAAACTCTGGTAAGAACTGGGACAATGATAACAGAAAGTCAACATATGATCAACACCAAAAAAGAAGAATTGCTTGATTGCTTATTGCTTGTATATTTGTATTTGGGCTCAGCCTCATGTAAACCGCACCGAGTCCCTTGGGGAGATGGTAGCAGGGTATAAATAAAGTGTTATTATTATTGTTATTATTATTAATCAACATCTGGCCATGAAACTGAGATGGAAGTATGTATGTATGGAGTTAATAATTTTAGAAACACCAGTATAATATTAAGGCCTGCAATGGTGGACTGTAATTAAAAGTTGCTAATAAGAACTGAAAAGCAAACTCTGGTAAGAACTGGGACAATGATAACAGAAAGTCAACATATGATCAACACCAAAAAAGAAGAATTGCTTGATTGCTAATTGCTTGTATATTTGTATTTGGTCCCAGCCTCATGTAAACCGCACCAAGTCCCTTGGGGAGATGGTAGTGGGGTATAAATAAAGTGTTGTTATTATTATTATTATTATTATTATTATTATTATTATTATTATTATTAATCAACATCTGGCCAGGAAACTGAGATGGAAGTATGTATGTATGGAGTTAATAATTTTAGAGACACCAGTATAATATTAAGGCCTGCAATGCTGGACTGTAATTCAAAGTTGATAATAAGAACTGAAAAGTAAACTCTGGCAAGAACTGGGACAATGATAATGGAAAGGCAACATAAGATCAACACCAATAAAGAAGAATCAACATCTGGCCAGGAAACTGAGATGGAAGGATGTATGTATGGAGTAAATAAGTTTGGAGACACCAGTATAATATTAAGGCCTGCAATGGTGGACTGTAATTAAAAGTTGCTAATAAGAACTGAAACGCAAACTCTGGTAAGAACCGGGACAATGATAATGGAAAGTCAACAAAAGATCAACACCAATACAGAAGAATCAACATCTGGCAGGGAAACTGAGATGGAAGGATGTATGAATGGAGTAAATAATTTTGGAGACACCAGTATAATATTAAGGCCTGCAATGACTCACTACTTGCTTGCTGGACTGTAATTAAAAGTTGCTAATAAGAACTGAAAAGTAAATTCCGGTAAGAACTGGGACAGTGATAGCGGAAAGTCAACATAAAATCAAGAAGAATCAACATCTGGCCAGGAAACTGAGATGGAAGGATGTATGAATGGAGTAAATAATTTTGGAGACACCAGTATAATATTAAGGCCTGCAATGACTCACTACTTGCTTACTGGACTGTAATTAAAAGTTGCTAATAAGAACTGAAAAGTAAACTCTGGTAAGAACTGGGACAATGATAATGGAAAGTCAACATAAAATCAACACCAATCAAGAAGAATCAACATCTGGCCAGGAAACTGAGATGGAAGGATGTATGGATGGAGTTAATAATTTTGGGGACACCAGTATAATATTAAGGCCTGCAATGGTGGGCTGTAATTAAAAGTTGCTAATAAGAACTGAAAAGTAAACTCTGGTAAGAACTGGGACAATGATAATGGAAAGTCTCTTAACCAATTACTGATCCACCTCACTGTAGTTTTGCCTCGCCCACATTGGACTAGTGTCCTTGCCAGAAGGTCATGGGGGACCTTGTCAAAGAAGGCCTTCCTGAAATCCAGGTACGCTACATCCATGGCATTCCCCGCATCTACCCAGCTTGTAACTCTTATCGAAAAAAGAGATCAGATGAGTCTGGCATGACTTGTTTTTGATAAATCCATGTTGACTATTAGCGATGACCGCATTTGTTTCTTAGTGTTTGCAGACCACTTCCTTAACAATCTTTTCCAGAATCTTGCCTGGTATCGATGTGAGGCTGACCGGACGGTAGTTGTTTGGGTCATCCTGTGGAGTATCTTGCATTTGTCACTGTTGAACTTCATTCTTTTAGTTTTGACCACTTATCTCTCTAATTTGTCAAGATCATTTTGAATCCTGCTCCTATCCTCTGGAGTCTTGGCTATCCCTCCCACCGTAGTTTTGCCTAGCCCACCTTGGACTAGTTTCCTTGCCAGAAGGTCATGGGGGACCTTGTCGAATAAAGTTGCTATATCCAACGAATAGCATGGCAAGCTTGCTAGCCAGGAAGTTTATCTGAAAGGAAATCCAGATCAAAATGTTGTCCTGTGCCTTGGAACCATATCTATCTACATGGAAGGAGGCCTCAGTTTGACTGAGTAACAAATCTCTCAGCAGGCCGGGGAGACGGGAGCAGCCCATCCCTGGAAATTGCGATTGAGGTTTGCCTCCAGCGAAACAAGGAGCAAATATGTTGCTTACTCTTTGGAGGAAACATCCGAGGAATTTCAAGGCAATCCAAAAGGATTTGATAAAGTCTCCGGAGATATCCGAGCATTGCGGCCAGACTTTCCCACAAATGAAAAGAGGGTCTTCACACCATAGACCAGTGTTTCTCAACCTTCCTAATGCCACGACCCCTTAATACGCTTCCTCGTGTTATGGTGACCTCCAACCATAACATTATTTTCGTTGCTACTTCACAACTGTCATTTTGCTACTGTTATGAATAGTAATGTAAGTATCTGGTATGCAGGATGTATTTTCATACACTGGACCAAACTGGGCACAAATACCCAATACGCCCAAATTTGAATATTGGTGGGGTTGGCGGGGGGGGGTTGATTTTGTCCTGTGGAAGTTGTAGTTTCTTGGATTTCTAGTTCACCTACAATCAAAGAGCATTCTGACCTCCACCAATGATGGAATTGAACCAAACTTGGCGCACAGAACTCCAATGAAAAACAGGAAATACTGGAAAGGTTTGGTAGGCATTGACCTTGAGTTTGGAAGTTGTAGTTCACCTACATCCAAAGAGCACTGTGGACTCAAACAATGATGGATCTGGACCAGATTTGGCACAAATATCCGATACGCCCAAAATTGAATACTGGTGGGGTTGGGAGGGATTGATTTTGTCATTTGGGAGTTATAGTTGCTGGAATTTATAGACTCAAACAACAATGGATCTGGAGCAAACTTGGCACCAATACTATTTTGGGGAAAATAGACTTTGACATTTGGGAGTTGTTGCTGGGATTTATAGTTCACCTACAATCAAAGAGCATTCTAAACTCCATCAATGATGGAACTGAACCATACTTGGCACATAAACTCTCATGACCAGCAGAAAATACTGGAAGGGTTTGGTGGGCATTGACCTTGAGTTTTGCATCCAGAGAGCACTGTGGACTCAAACAATCATAGAATCCTAGAATCCTAGAGTTGGAAGAGACCTCCTGGGCCATCATCCAGTCCAACCCCATTCTGCCAAGAAGCAGGAATATTGCATTCAAATCACCCCTGACAGATGGCCATCCAGCCTCTGTTTAAAGCTTCCAAAGAAGGAGCCTCCACCACACTCCGGGGCAGAGAGTTCCACTGCTGAACGGCTCTCACAGTCAGGAAGTTCTTCCTCATGTTCAGATGGAATCTCCTCTCTTGTAGTTTGAAGCCATTGTTCCATAGCGTCCTAGTCTCCAGGGAAGCAGAAAACAAGCTTGCTGGATAATGGATCTGGACCAAACTTGACACAATACTCCATATGCTCAAATGTGAGCACTGGGCAAAACAGACCTTGACATTTGGGAGTTGTAGTTATTGGGATTTATAGTTCACCTACAATCAAAGAGCACTCTGAACTCTACCAATGATGGAATTGAACCAAACTTGGCAGACAGATTGGAAGGGTTTGGTGGGCATTGACCGTGAATTTGGGAGTTGTAGTTCACCTACATCCAGAGAGCACTGTAGACTCAAACAATGATGGATCTGGACCAAACTTGACACAAATACTCGACATGCCCAAATGTGAACACTGGTGGGTAGTCCCCTGACATTAAGTTCAGTCGTGTCCAACTCTGGGACTCTGGTGCTCATCTCCATTTCTAAGCCGAAGAGCCAGCGTTGTCCGTAGACACCTCCAAGGTCATGTGGCCGGCATGACTGCATGGAGTGACGTTGCCTTCCCGCCGGAGCGGTACCTATTGATCTACTCACATTTGCATGTTTTCGAACTGCTAGGTTGGCAGAAACTAGGGCTGACAGCGGAAGCTCACGCCGCTCCCCGGAATCGAACCTGTGACCTTTCGATCAACAAGCTCAGCAGCTCAGTGCTTTAACCCACTGCGCCACCGGGGGCTCCCTGAAGGGGTTGCGAGGGGGTGTCAGAGGGGTCGCCAAAGACCATCAGAAAACATAGTATTTTCTGTTGATTATGGAGATTCTGTGTACCAAGTTTGGTTCATTTCCATCATTGGTGGAGTTCAGAATGCCCGCCGAACACTGGTAGAGTTTGGGGGAAATAGACCTTGACATTTGAGAGTTGTAGTTGCTGGGATTTCTAGTTCACCTATGATCAAAGAGCATTGTGAACTCCACCAATGATGGAAATGAACCAAACTTGGCACACAGAACTCCCACCACCAACAGAAAATACTGGGAGGGTTTGGTGGGCATTGACCTTGAGTTTTGCATCCAGAAAGCACTGTGGACTCAAACAATGATGGATCTGGACCAAACTTGACACAAATACTCAACATGCCCAAATGTGAACACTGGTGGAGTTTGGGGAAAATAGGCCTTGACATTTGAGTGTTGTAGTTGCTGGGATTTCTAGTTCACCTACGATCAAAGAGCATTCTGAACTCCACCAATGATGGAAATGAACCAAACTTGGTACACAGAACCTCCATAATCAACAGAAAATACTATGTTTTCTGATGGTCTTTGGCGACCCCTCTGACACCCCCTCGCGACCCCTCCAGGGTTGAGAAACACTGCCATAGACTCTTTGTAGCAACCCAAACACCAAGGCTATGCTGAGTCTGGGGCCACCGATTTCTCTCTCTCGCAGTTTTCCTTCTCCCACCCAGCCTCCTATTTCTGAATTAATAATCCCTGTTTAGAGTTCAACAAAGTTGGCAGCGTTGACTGGGATGGGGCTTAGAGCAGGACTGACCTCACCGAAAGAATGAATCTCTTGTCCCCTCGGGGAAGGAATCCTTCTCCTAGGATTTGAAGCGGCTGCCTTCTAATAGCAGTGCTCAGCAGAGGAGGAGGAGGAGGAGGAGGAGGTGGAAGCTGTCAGGGCAACGCACCTGGTTCAGAGATGCGCTCCTGGGCCCGCCGGCCATTTCACCAACTATTTGATCTGACATTTGCCAATCTGAGGGGGCTCAGAGGGGAAAGAGGGAGGGGGACACAGAGATCAATCTGAGAGACAAAAGCTTTGCAAGAGATCCTGGCTTTGGTTCCCACTCTCAAAGCGGGAGAGGAGAGGATCCCAGGGATTTCGAAAGAATCTCTCCCAACGTTGTGGGAGGTTGCAGCAAAAAGGGTTTTTCCAGGGTCTGAGTAAGATTTGGGCATCAATCCGAATGCCCATGGCACTCCGGAGTTGGGCAGATCATGTGCAGAATTCCCAGGGCATGGAACATGGTGGGAAATCCCCGCTACTTATTAGAGGCAGTGAGGTTTTGCCAGCATGCATCTAGATTTTCATATCCTCCAAATCAGAGATCTTGTTGTTTATTCATTCAGTCTGTTGTTGAAGGTTTTCATCACTGGGTTGTTGTAGGTTTTTCAGGCTATATGGCCATGTTCTAGAAGCATTCTCTCCTAACGTTTTGCCTGCATCTATGGCAGGCATTCTCAGAAGGTGCTTGCCATAGATGCAGGTGACACGTCTTGAGAGAATGCTTCTAGACCATGGCCATATAGCCTGAAAAACCTACAACCCACTAGTCATTCAGTTGTTTCTGTCTCTTGGTGCCCTCCTGGACCATCCCAGGCCAGAGCTCCCTGTCAGCCATGGCCACCCTCAGCTCCTTCAAGGTCAAGCCAGTAGCGTCAAGGATCCCATCCACCCACCTTGCCCTTGATCGGCCCCTCTTCCTTTTTCCTTCCAGATTCCCCAGCACCATTATCTTCTCTAAGATTTCCTGTCTTCTCATGATGCGACCAAAGGACTTCATCTTGGCCTCTACTATCCTTTCCTCCAGTGACCAGCCGGGCTCTTTCCTGGAGGATGGACTGGTTGGATCTTCTCACAGTCCAAGGCATTCTCAAAACTTTCCTCCAACACCACAGTTCAAATGCATATCTCTTCTTTCGCTCAGCCTTCCCTAAGGTCCAGCTCTCACATCCATAGGTTGCTATGGGGAATACCATGGCTTTGACTATGCGGATCTTCATTGCCAGTGTGATGTCTCTACTCTTCAATATTTCTTCAAGATTGGACATTGCTATTGAAGGAACTAGTGGAAGTCATTTCAGAACCATTGGCAATCATCTTTGAGGGTTCTTGGAGAACGGGAGAAGTTCCAGCAGATTGGAGGAGGGCCAATGTGGTCCCAATCTTCAAGAAGGGAAAAAAGGATGACCCAAACAACTACCGTTCGGTCAGCCTCATGTCGATACCGGGCAAGATTCTGGAAAAGATTGTTAAGGAAGTGGTCTGCAAGCACTTAGAAACAAATGCGGTCATCACTAATAGTCAACATGGATTTATCAAAAACAAGTCAAGAACAGAATTATAAAGTCTTAAAGGGTATAGATTTTTGAGGAAATAAGAAAAAAAAGGAACAAAAAATAGAGAAACAATTAGAAGAGAAATAGAGAAAGAAAAAAAGAAACATAAAAGTGAATTCCAATTTTCTCCATAAAAAAAAGAAACCAATAGAAAAAAAACAAAAAAAAAAAAAAAAAAAAAAAAGATGAAAAAAAAAAAAAAGCCAAAAAAAAAAGAAAAAAAAAGAAAATAAGAAATGGAGAAAAATAAAAAAGGATAAAATAAGATATGACATAAAGAAAAAAAAAGGAAAGAAAAAGATAAGAAAAACGCAAAAGAATAAAACCCATTGTATGAATCAGAATTTTTTTATTTTTTTTAATATGAATTCTTATTGTTAAGCGTTTCTTTTGCTTTATTTTCTTCTGGAATTATTCTTTTCTTGTGTCTATAGGTTCGAATCTCATTGTTTCTTTTTTTTTTCTTTTTTTTTTAGCTCTTTTCCTGTATTCTTTTTGTTTTCTTTTTCCGTTTCATTTTTTGTCATTTCTTTTTTTATTATTGGTTCTATTATTTTTTTAAAAACAACAGAAAAGCTAAAAAAAGAAAAAAAAAAAAAAAAAAAAAAAAAAAGAAAAGAAGAAAAAAAGAAAAAAAGAAAAAAAGAAAAGAAGAAAGAAAGAAATAAAGAAAGAAAGGGTATAGCCTAATTTACACCTTTGATTCTTTTTTTCTATTCAAGTTTTTTCTTTTTTTTTTTTTTTTTTTTTTTGTTTTTATTCTTTTTTTTATTTTTGTTCTTTTTTCTGCTTTTGTTTTGTTTTTGTTTCTGTTTTTGTTCTGTTTTTGTTTTCTGCTTTTGTTTTTGTTTCTGTTTTTGTTCTGTTTTTGTTTCTGTTTTGTTTTTTTTCTTTTTTTTTTCTTTCTTTTTGTTTTTGTTTTTTTTTCTTTTTTTTTCTTTTTTTTTTTTTTTTTTTCTTTTTTGTTTTTTTTTTTTTTTTTTTGTTTTTTATTTTGTTTTGCTTTTTGTTTTTTTCTTTTTTTTCTTTTTGCCTTATTTCTTTCTTTTTTTTCTCTTTTTTTTTTTTCAAACAAGAAAAAATTCTCTGGAAACAAGAATTCTTTTTTTTTCTTTCATTTATTTTGTATTTTCTGTTTTTCCTCTGGTTCTGAATAAGCATTGGAAAAGATGGTTAAGGAAGTGGTCTGCAAACACTTAGAAACAAATGTGGTCATCGCTAATAGTCAACATGGATTTATCAAAAACAAGTCAGGCCAGACTCATCTGATCTCTTTTTTCGACAGAGTTACAAGCTGGGTAGTTGCGGGGAATGCCGTGGATGGGGCATCACTTGGATTTCAGGAAGGCCTTCTTTGACAAGGTCCCCCATGACCTTCTGGCAAGGAAACTAGTCCAATGTGGGCTAGGCAAAACTACGGTGAGGTGGATCTGGAATTGGTTAAATGGACGAACCCAGAGGGTGATTCTCCCCAAGGCTTCCTCTTCATCCTGGAAAGAAGTGACAAGTGGAGTGCCGCAGGGTTCCGTCCTGGGCCCGGTCCTGTTCAACATCTTTATTAATGACTTAGATGAAGGGCTAGAAGGCAGGATCATCAAGTTTGCAGACAGGACCAAATTGGGAGGGAGAGCCAAGACTCCAGAGGACAGGAGCAGGACTCAAACGATCTTGACAGATTAGAGAGATGAATGGCCAAAACTAACACAATGAAGTTCAACAGGGACAAATGCAAGATACTCCACTTTGGCAGGAAAAACGAAATGCAAAGACACAGAATGGGGGACGATGAGGCCTGGCTCAAGAGCAGTACGTGTGGAAAAGATCTTGGAGTCCTCGTGGACAACAAGTTAAACATGAGCCAACAATGTGATGTGGCGGCAAAAAAAGCCAATGGGATTTTGGCCTGCATCAATAGGAGCATAGTGTCTAGGCCTAGGGAAGTCATGCTACCCCTCTATTCCGCTTTGGTTAGACCACACCTGGAATATTGTGTCCAATTCTGGGCACCACAAGTCAAGAGAGATATTGACAAGCTGGAATGTGTCCAGAGGAGGGCGACTAAAATGATCAAGGGTCTGGAGAACAAGCCCTATGAGGAGCGGCTTAAGGAGCTGGGCATGTTTAGCCTGAAGAAGAGAAGGCTGAGAGGAGATATGATAGCCATGTATAAATATGTGAGAGGAAGCCACAGGGAGGAGGGAGCAAGCTTGTTTTCTGCTTCCTTAGAGACTAGGACAGGGAACAATGACTTCAAACTACAAGAGAGGAGATTCCATCTGAACATGAGGAAGAACTTCCTGACTGTGAGAGCCGTTCAGCAGTGGAACTCTCTGCCCCGGAGTGTGGTGGAGGCTCCTTCTTTGGAAGCTTTTAAACAGAGGCTGGATGGCCATCTGTCAGGGGTGCTTTGAATGCAATATTCCTGCTTCTTGGCAGAATGGGGTTGGACTGGATGGCCCATGAGGTCTCTTCCAACTCTAGGATTCTATCATTCTATGAATGGTCAGTAGAACAGAAATAGATGTTTTTCTGAAATCGGAGTGCACGTGGTGAAAGAAGAGTGATGAATTAGGAAGAATAGGCAAGCTAGATCAGGACATAGCAGTTTGCTTTTGCCCAAGCCTGTTGGGAAGAGCAGTATTCTGCCCTTTCATCCATTCCTTCCTGAATTAATGGAGGGCATTTTTGTACTTTGGACTTAGTTGAAGCCAAATTGAGAAAACCACATAGTAAGAAATGCTGTTTTGACCCTGGGAGAACACTTCTCCAGGAACCTCTAGGTCCTCCAGTGAGACACTGTTGCCCAGAGGGGCCTAGAGATGTCTAGAGAGGACATATTAATCAGACCTGTCAACTGTGCCAAAGTTAAACCTACTAACGTGGAAGGTGACTGTACACTGGCTTCCAGCCGAAAGTCAGGCCAGAAGGAGATGTCCCAGCATTGCCTGTGGCCAATTGGTAGGCATTTGGGTTGCTACTCAATGCCGTGTTCCTGCTGTTCTGTAGTTTGTCAGTAAAATGTTGCATGAGGAGGTACTCAAATCCTTTTTGAACATCAGAAAAAGTGATTGCATCATAGAATCATAGAATCCTAGAGTTAGAAGAGACCTCATGGGTCATCCAGTCCAACCCCATTCTGCCAAGAAGCAGGAATATTGCATTCAAAGCACCCCTGACAGATGGCCATCCAGCCTCTGTTTCAAAGCCTCCAAAGAAGGAGCCTCCACCACACTCCCTCCGGGGCAGAGAGTTCCACTGCTGAACAGCTCTCACAGTCAGGAAGTTCTTCCTCATGTTCAGGTGGAATCTCCTTTCTTTCCTGTAGTTTGAAGCCATTGCTCCATTGCGTCCTAGTCTCCAGGGCAGCAGAAAACAAGCTTGCTCCCTCCTCCCTATGACTTCCCCTCACATATTTATACATGGCTACCATGTCTCCTCTCAGTCTTCTCTTCTGCAGGCTAAACATGCCCAGCTCTTTAAGCCGCTCCTCATAGGACTTGTTCTCCAGATCCTTGATCATTTCAGTTGCCCTCCTCTGGACACATTCCAGCTTAGAGTAAACATCTCCCTTAAATTGCAGTGCTCAGAATTGGACACACTGTGATTCCAGGTGTGGTCTGACCAAGGCAGAATAGAGGGGTAGCATGATGTCCCTGGATCTAGACACTATACTCCTTTCCCTGCCAAGAAGCAGGAAAATCGCATTCAAAGCACCTCCAAAAGATGGCCATCCAGCCTCTGTTTAAAAGCCTCCAAAAGGAGCCTCCACCACACTCCGGGGCAGAGGATTCCAATGATGAACAGTTCTCACAGTCAGGAAGGTCTTCCTAATGTTCAGATGGAATCTCCTTTCTTGTAGTTTGAAGCCATTGTTCCATTGCGTCCTAGTCTCCAGGGCAGTAGAAAACAAGCTTGCTCCCTCCTCCCTGTGGCTTCCTCTCACATATTTATACATGGCTATCATGTCTCCTCTCAGCCTTCTCTTCTTCAGGCTGAACATGCCCAGCTCTTTAAGCCGCTCCTCATAGGGCTTGTTCTCCAGACCCTTGATCATTTGAGTTACCCTTTTCTGGACACTTTCCAGCTTAGAGTCAACATCTTTCTTCAATTGTGGTGCCAAGAATTGTGTCAGGATTAATTTAGTTATATGTGTGTTTTAAATGTGCTTCTATGTATTTCCAAGATGGATTCCACTGTGTATTAGAAATGCTGTGCAGAGGCTGTGATTATGTAACCTTGAGAGAAGTGAGATAATGTTTGCTCTTGCTGGGAACTGAAGGGAGTAGTCAGTCTCAGCCAGAAGAGAGATAAGCAGATGTGAAGAGACTTTCGTTTTGACTAGTTCCTGATTGTAGCTCGCTGTAGCAAGACGTGTTTTGAATGTGCTTAGTAAAACTTAGTTTCTTTTGTAACTGAAAGCCTGCAGAGTCCTTATTTTACAACACAGTGTCTGCTGATCTAGCAATCCTTCTGCTGCGCACCTCTAAACTCTGTCAAATTGGACACAATATTCCAGGTGTGGTGTGACCAAGACGGAATAGAGCATGGGGAGCAAAACAAAGAGATGATGATGGTCCCATCAGGTCCATATCCCTGTGGCAATGAGAACCGCCTGAATATTTGTTTCATAGAATCATAGAATCAAAGAGTTGGAAGAGACCTCATGGGCCATCCAGTCCAACCCCCTGCCTTGATGTCTACATTCCAGCGATAGGAGTCATCCCACCAGGTTTCAGTGATGCCTATGACATCATATTTGTGGTGTTGTGCTAAAAGTTGGAGTTCGTCTTGTTTATTTCCCATGCTCTGTGCATTAGTGTAAAGACATGTGAGCCCCTGAGATCTTCCCTTGATCTGTTTAATTGGGATTATTGTGCTTTTGGTACTTGGTCCTTGTTGTGTTTGTGCAGCCCTCCGTTTAGCCTTCTGGCGAGTTCCCTGACATTATGGGTAAAGTAGTGTTCGCAAGGCTGTTGTCCCCCTCCCCCAGTGGGCCTAGTTTAAAGTGCGCCTAATGAGGTTTGTGAGTCTGTGAGCAAAAAGGTGTTTTCCTACTTGTGTGAGATGCACCCCATCCCTTGCCAGTAGGCCATCCTCCTGGAAAAGCAGGCCATGGTCGAGGAAGCCAAAGCGTTCCTCCTGACACCATTTTCTAAGCCAGTCATTGACCTGTACTATTTTTCTGGCCCTTGTAGGACCATGTTTTATGACTGGGAGGAGGGATGAAAAGACCACCTGTACATTACATTGCTTTAGCTTTGTTCCTAGAGCTCGAAAATCATTTGTGATCTTTTGAAAAGTATGCCTAGCAGTATCATTGGTTCCTACATGAATCAACATGAGGGGAGGATGGTGATGGGGTTTGAGGAGCCTGGTGAGCCTCTGAGTGATATGGTGTATTTTTGCCCCCGGTAGGCAGCATATTTCTCAAACCATCCCATCCAGTCTGGAAATGACAGCTTCCGTTCCTCTAAGGAGGGAGTCGCCTACTACCAAGACCTGTTTACTTTCAGGATTGGCAGGGCCCCTTTTGCGCAATGTAGTGTGTAGGTCCCCAGAAAAGTGATCCTGTTGGTGTGAATTGTGTAGGTGTAAAGTGTTGTCCTCCTCCTCGACATCCCCAGTGCATTCGTCAAGGATGAATTTTCTAGAGTTGTTTGCCTGGAGCTCCATAAGCACTGGGTCTCCAGGCGCCCTGCCTTTGAAAGGGAAAGCTTTTGGGGAGAAAACAAAATCTTCCTCAACTTTTATAAGGGGAGGAGGAGGAGGGATTCCTTATTTCCTTGCAGCCAGCGAATGTGAAGAATGGCCTCTTTTATCCAGAGGTGAAATGCTTGCGGTTTGTGGAGGAAAGGCTGGTTGTAAAACTTCTCTGCTCTTTGAACACTCCATTGGCAAGTATCAAAGTGGCAATTATCAAGGCCTCAAAGAGACCTCATGGGCTCTGCCCTCCGGGAACAAGAAGAGGTCACTGCGTGAAATAGAGGGAGGTGAACCTCTCCGATACAGAAAACCTCGTTTGATGAATACGGCACAGGTTGGGGAGTGGTACTGAGGCGAGAGGGCTGAGGCTCACACACACACACACACACACAACCCTGCCTAGAGGGCCAGTCTCCTGGAACATAAGAAACCGACTCAGACTGGCACTGACACATTCAGACATGAATGCCCAGGGTCAGTTTCAGGACTAGGTTCAATATGTGGGGGAATATATTTGAATGTTTGGCTTGGCTTCAGGTTTGGTGAGGTAAGTCACCTTTCACATCAGTGTCCTCTCTTGGTGGGGTTGCCAGGAAGAAGGAGAAGTCAAGTGAAACCATCTGTAGAACTTTGTTCACCACCAGAACTAGGAGACCAATTGTCTTCATTTCCTGTGATGTCCCTAGAACAGTGGTTCCCAACCCTTTTTTGACCAGGGACCACTTGACCAGGGATCATTTTGACCAGGGACCACTTTGAGCCAGGACCATTTTGACCAGGGATCACATTGACCAGGGACCATTTTGACCAGGGATCATTTTGACCAGGGACCATTTTGACCAGGGATTGTTTTGACCAGGAACCACTTTGACCCAGGACCATTTTGACCAGGGATCATTTTGACCAGGGACCATTTTGACCAGGGATTGTTTTGACCAGGAACCACTTTGACCCAGGACCATTTTGACCAGGGATCATTTTGACCAGGGACCACTTTGATCAGGGATTGTTTTGACCAGGGACCAGTTTGCCCCAGGACCATTTTGACCAGGGATTGTTTTGACCAGGGACCACTTTGATCAGGGATTTTTTTGACCAGGGACCATTTTGTCCAGGGACCACTTGACCAGGGACCAGTGGTTCCCAACCTTGTTTTGACCAGGGACCACTCTGACCAAGGGCCATTTTGACCAGGGACCATTTTGACCAGGAATTGTTTTGAACGGGAACCACTTTGACCCGAGACCATTTTGACCAGGGACTGTTTTGACCAGGGACCACTTTGACCCGGAACCATTTTGACCAGGGATCGTTTTGACTAGGGATTGTTTTGACCAGGGATCATTTTGACCAGAGACCACTTTGACCCAGGACCACTTTGACCCGGAACCATTTTGACCAGAGATTGTTTTGACCCAGAGACCACTTTGACCTGGAACCATTTTGACCCAGAGCCATTTTGACCAGAGATCGTTTTGACCAGAGACCACACTGACTAGGGACCACTTTAACCCAGGACCACTTTGACCCAGGACCATTTTGACCAGGGATCATTTTGACCAGAGACCAGTTTGACCAGGGACCACTTTTACCTGGAACTATCTTGACCAAGGATCGTTTTGACCAGGATCGTTTTGACCAGGGACCACTTTGAGCATGGACCACTCTCCAACATTAGTACCAAAATGGTTATGAATCAGTTTTTGGTCACCTTTAGATTTGGTTTGGTTATTTGGGGCACTGATTCAGTAAACTATACTGGATAGACCACATCAGCTCTAGTTTCTGATACAGAACATATGCCACCGAGTAGATACCATCTTCTCACGTACAGAAAACCATATTTAATCACTATAAGAAGATTTCCACAGTGTGGGTGCATCCATAGATGCTCAATCCTGACACCCCCCACCCCGTCACGAAAAAGAGATGTTTAACATTTTCGGACAGCTCTGCAAAAGTTCAGACTGAAACCTGGAGGCGATTCCCCGTAATTCCGCACGGCAGGCTGACAACCCTTGCAAATCAGGTTTTCCTTTCCCACCTGCACTTTGCCACTCGCTCAAGGGTGTACTGACTTACCCTTGCCTTTACAAGCCCTTTGCTCTTGACAGCTTTACGGATGTTTGCACTAAGTAGGTTTTAGAAGCCTACTGTTGAAACCAGCCATCAAGGGATTGCGTCCGTATATGTGCACTTTGGAGGAGGAGGGTTGTCGTGCCCCATCAAGGCCCTCCTCTGTCCTAATACCTACAAAGAGTAATCCATTTGGCCTCGCTAATCCCGCCTTGAAAGAAGGGCCGGGGACTTGAAAGGATGGTCTCCTCACTCCAAAACATCTCACCTTCAGGAGAAGGGGAAGTGGAGGGCCCATCTTCCCATCGCTTAATCTGTTTAATTAATGAGAAGGCGATGCAGATTGAATTTCGCGAGCCAAGCGTTTGAAAAGGCAGGAATGTCCTCCTTGGCTCTTTGAGGGTCTCCGGGCCAAGGCAGCGACTCCTTCATCCTTACCAAAGGAAAACAAAAGTGCTCTAAGCTTCCCTTTTGGCCACTCGTCCCACGCCCTACCCTGGCAATTATATGGGATTACCAGTCTTCCAAGGGCGCTGGCAACCAGCTGCTTGGCCATTCTTTACCCACCTTGTGTATGTTGTGGCCACAACAAAGGCTCCCTTGAGGTTGCCCAGTGGTCCATATGGAGATCGGGATGAGGAGATGGGAGAAAGAAAGGAAGAAAATGCTCTTGTGTTGTGTCTTTTTGGATGGGTAAGGAAAGAGAATGGCCGTGCCAAGACCGCAACGGGAAAGAGAAAGAATGAAAGGAGATGTTTCAGGCTGTCATGTTGGGTCCCCATCTCATCAAGTTGGATCTGAAATTAATGAGCGCCTGGGGCAAGGGAGAGAGAGCGAAAGTGGGGCGCTGGGGGGCAACGGCAGAGCGAGTATGCGGCTCCATTTCGCAAAAATGTAAAGCAATATCCTTTTTGGCCGCAGATAAAACAGGCAGGGAAGCACTCCTCATCTTTTTACCATTTGATTTAATACCCCGCTGACGAGCCCGTAGTGA